>JAQGAV010002843.1:0-14128 GCA_034691345.1 Phasmarhabditis papillosa
GGTCGGGAGCAGTTTTTCCTCCCACCGGGAATGAAAGCTCCCGCTCCCGCGGCGGGAGCGTTGGTGAATACGACCACTGAAGTCTTTTCGAATCTCTTCCGGACCAAATGTACTCCATACATACTTTCCATTTCTATAATTTACATTTATTTTTGCAATTTTGTAGATGCAAGGTTTCCGCTATTGGATATTATTCATTGCCACAGCTGCACAGACGCTTGTTTACAGTAATCGCATAGTTTTTGGCTTCACAGTTATTTGTCAGGAGCCTGATCATAAAAATGGAACGCATACGGGTTTGTCTCATACATTTATCGTATTAATCTATATTGTGAGTTTTCTAATTTTGTTTTGATCGTACATAAACGTTGAGGAAAGGATGACAACAAAATCAGTTCGCTCAAAAATACATTATACTGTCTTCACAAGAATAAAATATTCACAAGAATAGCTTATAAAACCTAGTCTATGTTTATATATAACTTTTGTAGACTACTATCTGAGCGATACCGCAAACAAAGCGTGGATGTTCACAGCTACGGCCATAGGAATGTGTTTTGGACCAATTCCTCTATATTGGGGATACAAGTTTAGCACCACGTAAGATAATTAAACCTACTTTTTGAAAAATGTCAACTCTACTTTGCACTATTAAAAGTATAGTTCACCTAAATATTGTAAACTTTGCATTAGAATTAAAGTTTTAGATCACAAATTCTGCATTTCAGTCATCTTTTCTTCATCTATGGTTTGCTATCTACTTTGACATCTCTGTTGTACCCACTTGCCGATTCATTTGGTTTTGCAGCGGCCTTTGTTTCGAGGTTCTTTGCGGTAAGCCATTTTTCATGCTTCTGTCATATTAATAATTATAATGGTTTATTCTCCGAAAGTATAATTATACATCAAAATAGATCACTGAATAATTTTCCATTGATACTACTCATACTTTCGGGGAAGAATGAAGCCAAAATTGGACTTGCTAACCTCTATTTGTACACAGTTGGACATAATAATATAATAATAATAATATTTATTCAATTCTGAATATTATGTCTATCTGATTGCTGATGCTTTCTTTCCAAGCTCTTGGTTCACTTCTTGCCGTTGGCATCCAACCTTCTCCTAGCTGTTCCTTGAATTGATCCCTCCATCTTCTTGTTGGTCTTCCCAATGGTCTTGTAAATTGCATGGGTCTCCATTTGAATAGACGGCGGGTCCGACGTTCCGGGCTCATGTGAGAAACGTGTTGTGCCAAGTATAACTTCTTTCTTGTTGCTCTTGCGCGAATTTCTTGTAGTTTTGTTATTTGGTCAGCCATTCGTTAGTTCTTCGGTCAAGCAGGGTGATACCAACCATTTTCCTCATCATGTTCATCTGAGTCAGGCGTCGTAGATCTTGCTGGCGTAATGACCAACTTTCACAACCGTACAGCATAGCAGGTTCGATTCAGGATTGATAGATATGGCGCTTCCATTTTAGATCAACTTTCTTATTGGTAAGGAAGTCGTGGTACTTATTGAAAGCAAACCATCCAGCACGAGTTCTGCGTTGAATTTAAACTGCAGGGTTTAAATCAAATGATACTGGCTGACCCAGGTACATAAATTGATCTACATTAGGGAGGGCTGAGCCATTGAGCAAGCACGCCTTTCTGATCCCAGTCTAAAGTTCTGAAGATACCTCAACTACGGCAGCAAACAGTTGGGGTGATATGGCGTATCCTTGTCGCACTCCACGTTGGACTTCAATTGGCACTTTCTGGTGATTTACTCTGACATCTACATGAGCAGTTGAGTAGATTTTCTAGCAGATGATACAGTTGGACATGGAAACATAACAATAAAACATTAATTAAGTAATAATTATAATGTGTTTAAAAGCAAACTCAGATCCTGAAATAAGTGATTTAGGTAAAATATGAAAAGTGTTTTTTCACAGGGATTCTGTCAAGGAAGTCAGCTCTACTTCTCCAATGAAGTGGTTTTGAAATATTCTCCAGCTTCAGAACGATCCCTATTCTTCTCAATTCTCTTGTCATGCTCTCAGGTATAGTAACATATCTTATTTTTCAGTTTATCACTGTGATATTCAGATCAATTTTTTGTATTTTATGTAAACTATTTTCAGATAGGCCCACTAATTACTATGATACTAGGCGGAGAAATGTGCTCAACTGTTGGATGGGAGGTGCGTTCATTATATTCGTTATTTGTGGAAATCATTAGCTGAATTTATAATTAGCAAAAGGCGTTCAAGTAGATTATATAGTAAGTTATAAAGCTACGTTTCTAACGAGTATCATGGGGTGCATCGGTGCACTTAACTGATTTTCGATTTATTTTACATAATACCGGTGCTCTCAAAGATGCTGCGCTGGAAACTGGCTTTTATATCAGACAATAGTCGACAAAGATTAGAGTCGAAGAATCAAAACAAGCAACCCCATACTTTTCAAAACTTCAAAATCCACAAATTCAAGTGTAGGTTATCCAAAAATTACAGTATACCTACTACGTCTTGGCTTTTTTCACTTTCTTGTCCACACTGGGATTCTGCTATTTCTACACCGATGATGTTGAGGCGAATCGGTTCTGCTCGCCGGAAGAAAAGGCCTACATTCAAAAGGACCACCAAATTACAGCCGGCGCCAAGAGGGTTGGTTTTAATTGCTATATTTTAAGGGTATTGCAAAACGGAATTCATTATTTCAGTGCTTTCGAGCTGCCAGTATTGACACCAATTACTCTTTTCATTGTGGCTAAACTACCCAACAATTAGAGCACATTATTAATGTAATATTGCAAGTAAAACGTAAACTATGAACGCAACCTACTTATAGGATCAATAATATTTCTTTTCAGGAACCCGTTCCATATCGCTCACTTTTACTAGATGCTGGTATTTGGGCTAGTTTTGTGCTATTTGCTGGATATTATGTTGGAATGATCACATATCAGCAATACAGTCCCACATTTATCAAACAGGTATGTACTATGATTTTTACAACTTTCGTCTATTATATACATTTATAGGTTCTTAACTATAGTGTAAGAGAAACCGGCTACTTCTCTGCTATTCCAATGATTTTTGCCATTATTATCAAGGTCGGAATGGGAAAGTTGATTGGTTAGTTAGAAACATTTACAGACCAGGTGTTTTTAGGAGTAAAAAGTTACCTATGTTATTTGTTTACATATACAACACCCATATTCATTTGATTATTTCTAATATCACTCTTTTAGTCATTTATCTTGATAAATAAGATGCTTATTGTTGGCAAACTTAAAATAGAAAACTGCGGCTAAATGATCCTTCAATTTTTTAAGACGGTTTCTCGGCCTCCTTACTTTTGAATTCGACTATAACAATCTAATATTATTTATAGTTTAAGCAATTCAATAAGACGTTGGAATAGTTTTGATGATGTGTAAAAACAATTCAAATATCTGTTAGATATACACTTGCTATGCTACGATTCTACTCTGCGAAAGATAGTTATTCCTATTTTATTTCTAGATCACGGTATGGGCCTTGGACCCAAATGGAGACTAGCTGGTCCGCTCAGTATTTTGGAAGTATTCAGTGCAATATCGATGTTTTTGACGGGATTTGTACGTATTGTAAAATATTGCTATTGGAAACAGTTTGAGAGTCTTGACAAATAACATCATATATTTAGGTTGATGATCGTCGGGTTGCTTTGTGTTTCGATATGTTGTTTGCTTCACTGTCATTTTTTGTTCCAGTCATTTGTAGCAGATCTATTCAAATTGTAAGAATTATTGGAGCCAAAGAAGAGTTTTTCAATACATATAACGAGCTCTTGTATTTTTCTTTTTTGTCGAAACTCTATATTGATAAGCTCCCCCATAACTCGGTCAGAGGGTTTTAACCGAACAAATATATGAAGATTTAGCCTACAAAACTCATATCGAGCTACTTCAATGTTAAATCGTTTAGTTGACGGACGAATCGTTGCAGGAGTACCATGATTCGAGAATTTGTTTACAAAGGAGTGCTGATACTCAAAAAATAGATTCCAGCCGAAATAATTAGCGCTGCTGCGCAATATTCGCAGTGCTTTAGTGGCTAACAAGTATCTGTATCTTTATTACTAATGATAGTTTGTTGCAGATAGCCGGAAAGCACGCTCATTTCGCAATGAATTTAAACATGTTCGTTGCTGGCTTCATTCAAGTCCTCCTTCCTGGAGGAATACAGTTAGCAGTGCCAGATAACACAAGAGAACAGGTATTACAACAGTAAATAAGGCATTTTACTAAAAGTAAAAATGAATAATGAAAATATCCGTTAAGAGCAAAACTTCGATGAATAATTTCAAAGCCACAAAATTTACGAAGTAATATTTCTTGGTTTTCCGCGGGTTGCTTCACTAGTTATTTTCTATTCCATGATTATTTTAAACAAATGTCATAAATGATGTATGTTTTACGCTTGCGAGGTTGAAATTTTATAAACTATTAAACCAGAGTACGCTGCAAGATTTTGTACACATCAAGGTGTTTTCCATTCCAGTGGTCGCTAGTTTTCTATTTTATTGCCGTACTAGCTATAGTTTGTACTGTTCTATATGTATTGTGTACTGACGCACAATTGGCCAAGTGGGCACAGCCCAAGACAGTTCTGGCGAACAAAGTGGTACCCGAAGAGGCAGAAGGCGGATTCACAGAGAAGTTTGAAGCATTTCCGAGGATTTCACTTAAAATTAAACAGAATAAGTAACTGACGGGTTATGATAGTGTTTTATGTGCTTATTGTTTGTTTTGTTGTTATGTAATTTATGATTCTAATAAAAATATATAGTTGATACTCTTGTTCAATTGAATATTCAAACGCGTTTTGGTTGAGAACAGTGTAGTTTCCCTTATATAAAACCCTTCGAACACGTCCTATCAGAAAATTTCTGTCGTTAATGAATAGGGTTTTACACGCTTCATCATTGGAGTGGAAAGTCCTTTATCGTCAGCAAATTGAAAGTCATCGTCTAATAAAGAAATACTTTACATGAATGTACTGGGGTATTATCAGCAATTTCATTTCAATTTATACTTGAAAACTTCCGATCTTGAACTTTATGAATAATCTCGTCTTATTCCACTTATTATTTGAACAAATAGTTCATTCTAGAAAAGGAATACCATTCACATACGGAAGTTTCCAATAAACATAAAATTAATTCAACAAAACACTTAGTTTTGAATTCTGCTCTACTGGTTTCATCTTCAAGAGGTGCTCAATTTCTCATTCTCTAAATGATGCCTTAGGCATTATGGGAGTTCTCTGTGCGCTTTCATTATTACTGAGTAAACATGAAAGTTGAAAAAATCTTCGCGTTTTAGGTTTTCATCATTTTTAGCAGCTTCTCGGTGAATACTGTGTTCGATAACTTAATCATGGTTTTATAATAACTGGCAAATTTAGGTCATACCATAGCTGTTAAGCTTCCCCGTTCAAATATCATACAGTATCCCTTCCACTTTCCGGGTTTCACGGAGATTCATCCTAAACACAATAAAATATCACCCACTCAGATAATGATAGTTCGCATTTGCAGAACAAATCTAGACTAAAGTGCACCACAATTATAAAACATAATGTGGATTTTCAATCCAAGATTAATGTTCTAGACACGAGATTTTTTATATTAGCTTCAGAAAATAGAGTTAATTTTGTTAGTCATTATTACTGAGAGTAGTGAGTAGCCGAACGCATCGCTCATATCTTTCTAGGCCATTTTATTTGCTTTCGCGAAACGCAATCTTCACACACTTTCTAAACGCAGTGCAGAGCATAATTCGAATCAAGCGCAACATGATTCATTGTATTTGGAAAAAATTCCATGTAATATTGAAGATTACAACAGATACTTTCAGTAACTTTTTCGCTGCAGCTAATAAAGCCATTTTGAGAAATGTTTGCTATCACAAGCCGAATTTTTGTAAACTTTGCGATTTGATTCGACGAAGTCTAAGTGATCAAAGATCCATGTTTTCCTTAAAATACTGATGACTTGCGTTACCATGAAGTTAAAAGTAAAAGTTATTTATTTCCTGTAATCGCAAATATCACACAATAATAGTAGATTTCTTTGGTGCAGGGCTTCGGCCATTTATTTCAGGATCTTCTGAGCAGAGACGGCTCCTTTCTAACATTCAGTGTTCGAGGGCACGAAAAATGTGATAAATAAGCTGCTGGTTTCCCAAGACTTTCTGCAGCTACCGGAAGTCGAACCCACATCCTCAAATCCTCACGGATTCAGAGATCGATGTTCTAATCAATAGGCTAAAGCACCATGAAGAATAACGATTATTTCACATCATGGATGCAAGCGTAGTTCCTGTTAATTTTGGAAGCTTGTGTAGTTTTTAATTAAACTCTTCATTTTTGATTACTTCTTTTGCGTTTACCCGGTTCGTCTAAGATTCTATCATGAAACGTTGCAGTGGCTTTATTCTCTTTCAACATCATTTGTTTTGCTTTAATTAAAAACATCGAACTTTATGTATGTTCTTTCATTTAGTTCATAATTTTACACTTCCTTGTGAGTCTCGTGACTTTAATAAGGAATAATAAGTATATTCTTAGTTCCTTATAGGTCTACAAGTTTAATCAAAATTAGGAAGCTAGTTTTTAGAATGATCGTATTACCGTAATTTTTATATAGTATCCGAAAGTTAGAGAGTTTGCTTTCAAAGTAGAAGATATTTTGGATGGAACTAATTCAGTAATAGCCAACCCCAACTTACAACTCCTATAGTGTGATTTGCCGTTCGCCTAGGTGAGCATACATACCAAACCATCCTTCCAGTTAGATTCTTCGAAAATACACTGATTGGTAATAAATAAATCGACCAAAAAGGTCAAAGTTGCTCAACAATACATTTGTAAATTCAATATCCTGTTTGTTTTACCATGTCTCTTGTTATTGAAGAAACATCAAGAAAACAACGAAAGTTTTCGATTTTCATAAGAAATTTGTGTTTTCTTATTTAAATACGTTTTTCACTTCAGAACAGTCTTTGCTTTGAGAAAATAACCAATATTCTGCGTTCTCTGGCTAACAACTAGGCTTTTCTTGTGAGCCTGGTCTTTTGGCCTATTAGGGTGGGATATTAATCTTAGAAAGCGATATAGATCTTTATAGGTTGACTCACAAGAGCCAGCAATCCCACGCTAACGTAAGAACTTATTGAAAAAAAGTAAAATACTTCAGTAACTGAAAATAATAGCCTTTTATCTGGTATTTATCTTGTGTTGAAGAACAAAATTTGATGTTAAAATAGTCTGACTATAGTATTGATATGCACGCTCACTCAGGAATTATGTGACTTCCGGACTGTAACTCTGAGCATTCATAGCACGCGTCGGTCCTAGGAAGAAGAATCGGGTCCGATGCAGGTGTCCGAAACCGTCCGGACCAGGGAATAAGTAAATTTTGATTTCCAAATTCCCACCCTACTCGGTTCTCACCTAGGTGTAATTCCGTTATGAACTTACCCCTTATTTTCATCCAAATTTATTTCAAACTAAAATTGCTTTGTGCTAGACATATTTTAAGGATTTTCCTGATACGTAACCAAACTTATTTTTATTATATCTTCGTACTGCCTACACTCATAATGTTTCTAATCTGAACTTTTGGAAAGTTCAAAACAGAGTGTATAACACCATGAGAGATATAAAAAATAAATAAGTTTTCATCTATGAACCAAAATGTTACAAACTGGAACACATTATATATTTAGCCTAGTGTTGGTCATAATAAGGCTCACAGGTGTTTTCTGCGTGAACCTAATTGAAAGTCCGGAGGTTAGCTGCGAATTATCGGACGCATAGTTTTGAATGTCAACTTGTGTGTCTTTTTACGATTGTACTAGCGCTGCACGCCTACTTCTTATTGGTTACGACTGTTTTCTTATATAGGTTCCTTTAGTTAGACAATTTATAAGCAAAAACTTTTGTCTTTAAGAACTTAATATATCCCATAGCCTTTTGATTCTGTTTGCGGGCTGAAGTTTAGTGTGGACATAACAACCATGCGTACAATGTTATTTCAAACATAACTGTAACTGTCTGGCATGTAAGGCTCTAGGTCTATATTTTAAAAACTGGTTTACCATTTACCATTCCTAACCTCAGAAGCCTAACTTTGAATTGCTTGTGAGTTGCACAGATTCGAAGTATGTTGGAATTAAGTCAGTTACAAGTGTTTTTAAGACTATGAGTGGTTGCTTGCAAAAGGGTTCAAAACTTCTAATACTAATTCTTCCCTTCAACATAGGTTTTACCGACTACTTGGCGATGCTCATAACCTTTTAACTTTTCTATTGTTTTAATATTTTATTATCAAAGTTCTCCTCAACGTTAGTTTTATATGAGCACTTGCATTCACGATAAAACCAATCAAAACACCATAAAGTTTGCCACGGAGAATTAAATTTTGAGCTTTTGACTTCTTAATATTTTCTTTTTGGACGTCTTCTTTGGCCGAAGCGACCAATGTTCAGAATATTTGTGAATTTTCTGATGTGCATGAGTCGTTTCACATTTGGCATTTTATACTTTTCATAATTTCCTTTACTCGTGTTTACTGATTAAAAATAGAGTTGCTGAGATTAGGCAGTTTTGTGTATCTTTGGGATTTGATCTTGTGAGCTTCTGTACATCAATGGGGCTACATAAGAAGTTGTTTTTCATTGGTCGAGCAGTTAGAAAAACAGTTAGGTTGATATTTAAAATTGACTGCAGCTATTTTGTACGAAGCCTCTGCGAATAATACTGTACGACGTGGTTCTTAGTGGTTAGAAGCTTGGTCTAATAATGTAGAGTTTAATTATTCCTTAAAGGAACGGTACTCTTAACAATTTTTCATCAATTTTGAAGTTTAGTTCGATAGATGTACCCATGCTGAGTTGAAATATGTATATAGAATATGTTTACGACCACTTTAAGCCGAGATTGACAATTCTGACATCCTGCGCATAGGTCGAACTTCTTCGTTTCTTTTTTATCATTTCTACAAAAACGATTTTCTATAATACTGGGCAGAAAATTCATGAGTTTCCTTTAGCATTCTGCCTAACCAATGCAGAACACCAATTGTGCATTTCATTTTGCTATCTAGTTATATATTTTAAAAAAACTCATACGGTCGAAAAACGTAGTAACAATTTATTCAGCACATTTTTGAGATGCTTAAACTCAAAATGCTTACACTCTCGAAAACACCTGAAATCAAAAGGAACGTTGTTGTTCTCCCCAAGACACTTTCCGCCTATTAGTTTCCCATAAAGCAACGGAAATCATTCTCGCTGAAAAAAATTCGGACAAATAAACGCTGGCGAAACAATAACAAATTGAACTTTTGTCCAATTTTTAATTCAGTTTAGTTTTGTTAAAATCGTGTGCATTCATTATCCAAGTGTATATTACGCTTAATTCAATTTTCCAAAGCATACCGCAATATATTATAGCAGGGATTAGGGTTTTTAAGAACCTGTTGGTTTCTATAAACATTCTATTTTTGTCTACTGATCAAGTCGCGTGCAAACGGCAATTTGATCCACTCAGGGGTAGACCAGGGAAAAGGCAGGTTCATTTACCAAAATGTCTGCCCCGTCCCGAGCCGGCCGGTTAAATTCCTAGTCCTGGTTAGGGCTGTGAAGACTTCAGATTTAAAGCCGGCCCGTTAATTCCCATTCATGGCTTAAATACTGCCCTTGTTATTGCTCTCTCCGATCTCCAAAGGATCTTTGCTGCAAACTCAACTTCGAATGTCATATCGCTGAGTACAGAACGTGAGATTTAGAAGATGAGTACATGTACCTTATCCACTAACTATAGGTTTTGGTCAGAAATGGAATCCATTAGCTAAAAAAGATTACTGAGCTCAACTTCTTAAGATTAGCGCAGCGAAAACTGACGAAATGATTACATAAACAAAATGTCAACGCTAGCTACTCGAGTATAAAAGAAGTTTGTGATGATCAACTTGAACAAAGACGCCGATTTTGATTCTATTGATCTACGGGTATATATTGAGGACTATTAAATATATCTCCGCAGTTTTACCATTAGAACAAAACTATCAAATCGGCTTTTTAAACTTTAGCATCCATTTCCCAAAATGTATAATAGAGAGGGTTACGTTCCTTTATATATTAACGATCGAAAAATAAGTTATGTTTTACATTTTTGTCGGTATGACTTCTTAGTTTGGTGTGTATTACACGAATTCAGACATGTTCTACAGTTTCTGAGCAAATTCGCACAGATTAAAAAACCCCTGGGTGTTAGTAATCACATATATAATTTGTTTTCAATAAAAGAAAGCTACTCAATAGTCACCTTTAAGAACTTAATAATTTTAAGAACTACAGGATCACGCAAGGCTTCTAAACATTTCGTCACACCACACCCAATGTTTTTCAAACTAGCTAATCACGACTGAACTACAGTATTCGACTGCAGTGTTGCTTTTTCTAGTTGAAGGCATTCCGTTGTCTTATAAACATTCATTTCAAACGATTCTTGCAGTTTATAAAGTTATTTTTGGAGTTTTTATTTATCGTTTATGTCTAATATTAAGAAGGGCAGGCGGCACAAAACGAAACCAGCAAAAACACGTCTACCAACCATCCGGTTAACTGAGGTTTCGGAAGTTTTTTGCATTGAATTTTGCGAATTTAAAATATTGAAGTCTAGATAACCTCTGTTCGAACACATGTTTTCCCTTGAGACCACTTAACTTATTTTTAATAACAGTTTTATCTTTGACAATATTTGTGTTTCAGTAATGTCGGAGACTAATGGAACCATAAGCGATGTTGGTGGATGGTCTTTTGGGGAGCAACAAGTCGCGGCTGTGATAGTTTTCTTGGTGAGTTTGTATCAAATCCAATCAAAATTTATTCAGAATCGTGAGATTACCGGGAGATTTATATCACGCTGAATTAGCTAATTATTTCCATTTCTTTGGATTGTTTCGTGCTTGAGTCATCCATTTCACACCAATTTCTCCAGAACTTTCGGCAGCTTTTCTAAGATCATCAGCCCATTGAGAATGCTGCCTACCTGGAGGCCTTTCTTCTCCATCGGGAAGCATTCCATAAGACCTTAGTCCACCATGAGTTTGGATAAATATCATAGAACGGTGCAAATAAACACTAGAACTGATTATACTTATTAAAATCTTGCTTCTGCATATTTCTACTTGTATCGTAAATGTGCTTACTACACGTTTTAAAACGAAGTTCGGCATGTGGTTCCAGTTTTGTCTCGTATTCTTTCGCAAACAGAGTGGCTATATTACATAGTTATTGTAAGAAGAAGTGATAATATTCTGGAACGAGACCCTTTTCTAAGGAGCCCATCGCAACGTGTAATAACAAAATATCGATTACCAATTTGCGAAACAATATAAGAAATCCAAAAATACACAATCAAACATCTTGTTGACTCCTATCCTATATCTGAAATGGTTTAGATAGCGACTGTTGGCGCCTCGTGCAATTGGTTCATCGCACTTACTATGAATAAACTGGCCACTCTCAAGAACTCATTCGGAAAGTTGGTGGCCTCGCAAGCGCTAGCAGACGCGATCCATTCGACCATTTTCATTTTCTACTACTGTCCAATGATATTTTTGTAAGTATTTTATATTTATGTTGAGTCCAAGGCCTAGAACTTTTTAGTGTGAAGTCCCTTAAGTTTATTGGAGTTTTTATTTAAAGTCATCGTCGAAGTTTACCAGTTTTGAAGAAATAAAAATAACTATTTGATGTTAAGAATTCAAAGCACGGTTGTTAAATAAAAAGTATTTTATTTCCTGTATCACTCGTATCACAATAATAATAGATGTCTTCGAGGCAGGGCTTCGGGCATTCATTTCGGAATATTCTGAGACGGCTCCTTTTTAACATTTATTCTTTGGGTGCACGAAACTAACTCCACCGTTGTTAAACCTCAGATGTATGATATAGAACTTTTTCAGTAACATCGAGTCATGGCAGCCTCAAGTGGTTTCTAAGCGTTTTGGCCATGTTCTGCTGATTTGCTACGATATTTGCATTTACTCTCATGTGTTCATATCACTAAACCGTTTGGCAGCAATTGTATTCCCATTTACATATAACAAGTTATTTAGGTATGTAACTTCAAAAACCGAGGTAACTAACTCAAAATATACTAATTCTAGCTCGAAATAATCTCCGGTTACTTGGCTGGTTTGTATCAAATTGTTATAGAAATAGAAATTTAAAGTTTATTGGGGTTTCGTAATATGATAATGGGGGTGTGCTGCAAATTTTGTATTTGACGCACGTAATTTCAAGCCTTTCTGGCAAGTTCTACGCCAGGTCGGGTCCCGCAACGAAACGCCGGCCTACCGTATTTCGGGCGGTGGCAAGAATTGGACAATGGCGCGAGTTGGCCCAAACTCTTCAGAGACTTCAGTCGTGTGTCGTAAAAGTACGTTACGTCTCGTGGTACGTACGTTACGTTTCGTTTCTTATGTTCGGGTTATAGATCGGGTTTTATATTGTTGTTTAGTTCTAACCATTTCGTACATAAATCTCTAACTTTCTCTCTCTTTTATCTTGTGTTGGGAATCTAGATCGGCAACTTGTGATCAAGCTCTTTGAGGCGAGCCTTCTATCCTTGAACCACCGGGGCAAAGAAGGGCATAAACAATCGACGAATCTGTAGTTCATTCGATCCAATTTGAGGTGTCGAATAGCTATAAATTCGCCGAATACATGGTGCAAAATCGGAGGCTCCGGCCGACCATTGAAATTGCATATAATATATATTCAATCCCAAATGCGAACTGGGATTCAGTTCATTATCTTAATCATGTGGTTATATGAAGGGTTGTAGTATAGTTTACAGATATGTTTTACAAATATTTTACGAGAAACATCAAGAAGTCATAATAATAAATTAAAAATTATAATAATCATATTATTTACAGAAGTTTTCCAACGAAGTGGTAGAAATAGCAAAAACTGCTACGAACCTGACAGCATCTGCGGATGAAAAACAGGAAGCTCTTCTTAAAACAACCAAGAACTTTCTAAATGGAGCTTGCGAGTTGTTCGATATCGTTCGAATAGCTAAGGGTAGGTCATAAACATCTTTGTCTGAAGTATAGTAATTCCCGCAAAATTGTCCTAATTTTTCAGAGAATAAAAGAGGCCGGCGGCCAATATTGATCATATGGAATAAAATTAAAATCATTTCAGAGAGTAACTTCTTTACTTCTTGTCCGTAAAGTCGAGTTACAGTAAAATCTGTTTCATTACTCGAAGTTCTTACCGCTGATAATTTTTATTTCAGATTTGGTGAAGTTAGAGATTTTGAGCTTTCCCTTTGTATTCCCGGTGTGCTCACGCTCAACGATGAAAGTGAGTTTTGTAAATTGATAAAACAAGTATTTAGTTAGGATATTATTAATATTCACTATCAAATCAGAAATTATCATCTTAAATAAAATTCTATTGATAAAAATTAGGTTAAAATTTGAAACTGCTTCGACGGCAGGATTTAAATCGTATATATGTTACAGAATATGTTGTGCTCACTGATGAATGGTCTTTCTGCTTCGTCTCCATAACCGACCGTGAATTCGAACCAGTAACAATGAAATTTGAGGATAACGATCACGGCGAAGATCCTAGGGGTATGTTTTGAAAGAGAGTAATTAATTGGAATACTAACATTTTGAACCATTCATTTCTCAAAAACTCAATATTTGGTCCAAAATTCATATTATATTCAAGAGAACATTTACCATAAATGTGTATATTTTACACCTGTTCATATTCACTTTTTTCAGAACAGTGGCTCATTCAAAACGGATCTCTTTACTACTTGAAATGTAAACATCACGATCGTTATTTGGTTCGTGTCAATTTAGCTGATATTGACTTCACAGACAATGAATGGTTTAACAACAAACGTGGTAAGTTAGTTACTAAATGTGTATTTGTTGCACATACTGGAGTTCGGCATTTGAATCCATTTCACGCAGGCCCCGTGGCCGTAGAATAGAACTGCCCGGGTGGGTGCCCGGGCAGTTTTTGGCTGCCCGGGCAGCTAAAAACAG
>JAQGAV010002844.1:0-14128 GCA_034691345.1 Phasmarhabditis papillosa
GATTACCCAGCGCTAATGAAATACACAACCAAATGTGATCTGCGATTCTGGCAATAAATATTATTATTATTATTATTCTTATTAAGTATAACATAAACTTAAGATTTTAATCTATAGTCTATTTCGAAACCTAGACCACCGTACCCTGGCCTTACTCGATATGGGATGTTTCAAAACGATGGGACTGTTTTTGAAGTATTCAGCCATCATTAGATAAGTTTTGTGCACCCGAGGACTGATTGATAGAAAGGAGCTGTCTTTGGTCAGAAGATTCCGGAATGAATGGCCAAAACCGTTCGCCGAGCACAAAAAGACATGTTTTGCAATATTAGCGAAGTAGAATTTTCAACAACTATCCTTAACATTAGAACAGTTGAAAACATGCATTAATTTAAAGTTTCAAATCGTTATTTATTTATTAAACATGTATATTTGTTATTAACATAACTCTCTTATTATTATTGTTGCCCTCCAGTTGGCCGATTTCCAAATGTAAAGGTTCCTAGTCCTGCACCGACTTTCTTTCCATCTACAGTAATCGTCTTCCCTTTCCAGTCAACATCACTACGGGAACCGGACACCGAATGGGCCTGTAACATTTAGTATTAATAAAAATAATAATAATAATAACATTAATAATATATATAACAGCCGTTCTACGTTTTTTAAATAAGCTAAACCTGTAGCTTTGGATCAGCTTTCTTCTCATGGTGTTCATTCAAGTCTCTTATATTGGCGTCGTGCATATCTCCACTGGATCTGTAACAAATATAATAATAAAGGTTAGCGAGCAAATTCAATATTTATGCTGCTTTCAATCCCCCCAGTTGTGGAACGAAGCAACCGCTGCATCTGAGCTCACAAACAGAATGAAAGAAGTTCAATTCCCAGAGAATTTCAGCCATCCCATTCGCTAAAGCCGCTGCCACACAGAACCATGGAAGATCCCAGCCTTCAGAACTGCATATAAAGCGATCCAAATAGACTACTAAATGTTGTTCTACTCGTCTTCAACTCCGTCAAAGATAGAATCCTCTGCACCCTAATTGCTTTTCTTTAGACTATCATTTCCGTGCTTTGCCCTTCTAATAAACAAAATGACTTACACCGTCTTCATTGTTGCCGAAACATGTTGGGTGAAAAGAGCTGGCTGCTTTGGTTTATGTTCACTTGTGGAAATCTAAAATAGTATCGATTGGCTTTACTTTCTTCCGGTTTCTTCCTGTATCCATTCCCGTTATATAAGACACCGTCCAAAATAAAAATCTCGGCTCCTTTGTGTACTATCGAATGCCGATGCGAGCCTAATTTGCCCAAACACCGCGCATCGATGCCGGTGGAAGCCCAGGCATGCCCATTTGAGCAAAAGGAGCTGCCCGGCCCACCCTGCTGATGATGATGATGATTATATTTATTTACCGCTAAGTTATTACACGACAAAAGAATATTACTCTTGAGAAGTAAATACATAATAATAACACAGACAGCTAACTAAATGTGATTACATTTTAGTTGGATCAATATGATCTATTATAGTCTTATTGTTCTTAAACCATTGCTCTAAGGTTCTCTGTTAGTATTATTTAGTTACCTTTTTCCCTCCTAATAGCATATGAAGTGGCATTTGTGGTTTGTCTGTTCCAACATCTTCTATTCTGACAACAGAAGGAATACCGCGACCAGTTTGTCTCTTAGCTCTAGACAAACAGGGTTACTGTAATTAAGATCCAGTCATCTACCTACTGCTACCTCCACCAAAGATAAGTGTCTTAGATACAATTGTCGCATTCGTGCCGGGGATTGTACGTCTGCTTGTTTCGAGAACCTTCCAACCAGGAGGTAGACCTTCTACAGTAATCTTGAAAAAGATTATTGAAGCGATTTTTGGTTCAAAAACTGGAGACTAAACGTTTTAAGCTTTTATTGCAAACAAAACTATTCATCTAAGTTCTAAAGGAGACATTTAAGGTAATTCAGATAAAGATTACCCGCCCTTTAAAAGACTCCGCCCCTTGCCCCGCCCCCTACCTCTTGTCCCTGGACTAGCGGACTGGCTTTTCCTTCTTTTTGCTTCCTAACGGCTTCTTCGAATCCAGTTGGTTTAGGTACCTTGTCACAATCGGGTTGACCCATAGAACCGCAGGTCTAAACATAGATAATAACAGTCAGAAGGGAGTGTAAAAGGAAATTTGTACACATTTTCATTTTTCGAAGATTATCAAAGATTCAACTCCTTGCGAGCCAAGATTTCACCATACGTCTAAAGACCATGGACCAACTTAAGTGAAATGATCCCTGGCTCTAGCCGGTGACTAAAAATTTGACCTTGGGCGCGTCCGTTTGTTATTTCTTTTCCCTTTTTCTCATATACCGTTTCTCTATAATATACTGCACTTCCTGCTCCTAGACATTGATGCAGTACATGTTCTATTTCAATAGATTCACCAATAGATAGAGATCTATTCTTAGATGTAATACAACCTTAATAAACAACTTTAATATATTATTTAATATAGTATGTCTTCAAATATATCGTACGCGCGTCACTGTGTTGTGAGGATGCGTACAATAATGTACTCAATTTGTCTGCGTTCTCTTCCGGCGAGAGGCTATTGGACCAACATTTTTAATATAGTCTACGGACGAATCTCATGCAAGACTATAACGGGTTGTCTCATTCTGAAACTGCGGCTGCGTTAGCCTAGTGGTTAGAGCTGTGATCTCTGAATCCGTGAGGATCTGGGTATGTGGTTTCGACTCCCCGTAGCTGCAGAAGGCTTGGGAAACCAGCAGCTTATCTATCCCATGTTTCGTGCCCCCGAAGACTGAATGTTAGAAAGGAATCGTCTCTGCTTAGAAGATTCGGAATGAATGGCCGAAACCCTGCGCCGAAGAAATCTACATTTACTCTGTGATATGTCCGATTACATGCAAAAATTACTTGTTTGACTCATTCTGATTGCTTCTACAATGGATATAGGGACACCTACCCAACATATTGTTATGTCGACGGACGGATCGCTTGCAGGTAAAGGATACGAATTGTGCGCTGGAGCACTAATCTGTTTGGGGTTCAGCGACTATAACATTTTATTCTTACCTTCAATAGAATAGACTCCATATTGTTGACATTTATATCTCAAATGACCAAGTTGAAATACTTCGCCTTCTTTGTATTTCTTGCCGTTTTTAGTGCATTCTAAATGATAAATAAGATATTTTGGTTTTTCCAAATATTAGTATTATATTTTCCACTAAACTAGGAGTGCGATTCAAAAAATTTGGGCCCACGGGTCGCCTGGGCTGGAGAAACTTCCACTCAAGTTGTAAACTACGGTAACGGAGGGCTCTCATAGAGGACGGTGCCCCGCTGTGGCCGTAATTTAGAAACGCCCGGGTGGGTGCCCGGGCAGTTTTTAGCCTGCCCGCGCAACAATTCCCAACTGCTCGCGCAGCTAAAAACTGCCCGGGCACCCACCCGGGCGTTTCAATACTACGGCCACTGAAGTGCAAACCATCTATGTCAGTGGTGTTCACAGACCTGCCCGTAGTATTTTTTGCGGCCATGCCAACTAAAAAACACCATCCTTTATCTACGATTTTGAGCCTAGTTGCCCCATGAGTTACATTCTTTAGCAAACGTGTGCTCTAATCCTTTTAGCTCGACCGTATAGAGCTCGTAATCGCATTTTTTTCAAATCCAAAATGTTGATTACTCATACAGAAACTAGAAATAATTTTCAACACGGCACCCTCAGAAGCAGCGGTGTTATAAAAACGTTATTTTCTTTGAAATTACGGAATATTTCCCTACCCTTGGGCATATTTTCAAATATCTGTTTTAGCGCCTCTGAATCCGTGTGGTGGCTGGAAATGTCCACACAGGATACTGTAGTTAAGAACAATAAAACAATCAAGGACTTCATTCTGGAATAAACTTTTTATAAAGTAATAAAATAATAAAATAAATAAAGTTTCTTCTGAACTTTGTGTTTTACAAAATAAAATAGTTTAAATAAAAAAGCAAGGCCACCCGCATCGGTAAAGAAAGACTACTTTTTCGGTGTTGTTTGAGTATAAATAGATTTAAAATCAGATAAAAAGGTTAGTTTTTAGTAAACACAAAAGTTTCATATCTGATGGTATAACAAACAGGTCTCGATGAGAATACAAGATGTAACGAATACCCAAATAGACCACGGTATGTATAGTCAACGCCGAAAGTAATAATGGGGTGTAGAATTCAACGCTCGTCTGAGCCCCCTTTGCGAGCACCGCGCCAGAATCTTGCGGATACTCTCCATTCAATATTGTACTTTGCAAGTATGCGCGTGTAATTTGCAGGCAGGTGCGGTGTTATAAATCCAAAAAATACGCATCTGACACCCCATTATTATTTTCGGCGTTGACTATAAGTTATGTTAAATATAGTCGGTATCAAGAGCAATGCAGCATGGGCCCTAATAGTCCCAAATTTCATTGCATGTACTGCGCTGGAAACAAAGAACTTCATACTATAAACAGCACCTTATATGTACCTCTTAATAAAACATATAGTCATACTATTTATTCATGGATTTATATGGCAACGATGCATTTTTCTAACAAACAAACAACTACTTTTCTCAGATCATTTTTGAAACATTTAAATAAGTTTAAAAAAGTAGAATATCCCGTAACAGCTACTATATACATGTCTGTTCTCTTATAAAGAATTGTCTTTTTCTGAATTCTCTAGAGATCGCGGAGAACTTCTTTCACTTGTAGGATGACGCCGTCTAGGCTCGTTCTGACTGCTAGATTCGGCCTCCTAAAAAGAAAATTATTTAAAAAAGGTTAAAGATAAATATTGTCATGAAAGTAAGGGTGGTAGTATCCTAAATCATGCACTAGACCAGCAATAGTTCCCTTACTTCATTGGCCAAAAGTTTTCTTACGTTATTATTCTAAGTAAGAGTAATTGGTAGCAAAATGAATTGTAAACCAAAGAAATGAATTATGTTTCATTAGCCAAGTATATTCAGATTCAAAAGTAACACGGCCGTGTTAATAATCAGGAGTGTTGCAATATTTTGTCTGAGTAAGGCAGACCGAAAGCAAGTTTGCAATCTGCTGATACCGCGCGCGTAAAATTCCAGCAGACGCAGTGTTAAAAATGACGAAATACACAACATACACAGCCTCCTTACTTGTGAATCGGACTATATTTGAAGCTGTCTTTTTGAAGCTTTCAATCTAAAAGTTCATTTCTAGTTGTTATTGTTATAGTCAGCCCCAAGAGTAATAATGGAGTGCAGTGTTATAAATTCAAAAAAATACGCATCTGATACCCCAGTATTACTTTCGGCGTCGACTATAACAATGATCTGAATCAATCATGAAAACGTTATCTTACCTTTTCCTTATTGACAAGTGCTATATTCATACATTGTTCCATAAGATCACCTTCTGGCATAATTTGTACTCCTTTTTCTCCAATGGCCAAAAGAGCATTTGACATAACGGGAACACATACCTACAACGAAGAAATATAATTACGTTTATAATTATGTTATTATAATTATAAATGGTTTCTAGAACAATTCGATTATTTTTAATACCAAATTGTAGATAGTTGGGTTTCTCTTACGGATCGCCAACGGAGACAGTTGGGTTAAAGGACTATGTTCCCATTTTAAATTTAAAGTTCAATTTTCACTTGAACTCTTGAACCAAATCATTCGAAAAAACTCAGTTGTATTGATTTAGCTATGGCCTTTCTAATGATATTTAAGTAAACATAATTTCCATGGTGAACTAATTCTGGAATTGAGCCGCAAGATTTCACTATTTGAATTTGCTCTGTCCCATTGCCTTATGGCGAGGCGAGCAGTGGGCGAAATGGGTATTTCAATTTTTTACACCGCCTCATTTACTTTTGAATCGACTATATCACCTTGACAAAACTACTTATACATGAATCTATTACTCTTCAGTCTAAATTATTATTTGTTGTTGCTTACGAGATATATTTTGTCTCCAATATGACTTCTTAACTTCTTGCTTGGATGATTCGGATACCAGGTGAATATAACACGACCATTAAGGCCAATACATGGGGAACAAAGCCAATTGCGGAAGGTACACATCTAGAATGAAAGGTAGAAAGGTTATACAATAATTAAACACTTATTAAATAAGGAAGTTATCCCACAAGTAAGGTCAGTTACACTATGTTATTCTTTCAGATAAGCAATGCGCAAAGGGAACCTTTAGTCTTGGCTAACTAGGTTTTCCAGTGGCCGTACCTTCCCCTTCCTAGGCAAATCACTATCGTTCGTGATCTGATCCCTACCCTGAGGAATGCAAAATCGTTCCTCGCCGGTTCATTTTGGGCGCCCCAGCCTTCCCTGTCAGGTTCAGGGAAGGGTAGGGAGCTCCATGAATGCTCGTGGATACGACCACTGGCTTCAATTAGGTTCACCTAGGCCCAGTGTGTCGGTTTTTTAAATAAAAATGCAATAAGTTGGTTAAAATGCAAACAAAAGACTCGGTTTACATATTTCAATTCAACATGATTAGCCCTATCGATTTGAATTTAAAAGTGTGATCTAAATTTTGAGGTTCGGAGCCTTTAAATTCTAACATATGAGACTCGAACAATCCTTTACAAATCTCCAGAGTAAAGGACATTTTAGATAAAACTTTCTTATTTTTTATTCAATAAGCTAAAGGTCTAACAAAACTGCACCGATTATTCCACTGACTGTATCTTTATTATTATAGTTATTTTTATTGCCACCCACCTGTCGTAACTCTTCTGTTGGCCATTCCACCAGCGGTTGTCCAGTTGATTTCAGAGGTTCATTTAAGTAACGGAATATCTATAAATACGCTATGTAGGCTGATTTAAAACTAATAAAGGACTACTTGCCTATTAGTAGGAATTTCAACACCGCGGCTACAGGTTATTTGCATGAGCGTTCATCGCAAATACAATTGTATACTGTGAGAAGACGCCACGAACTAACTGGCAGGCAGTTCGCAAAAACGGCTCAGGCAAACCCCGAGTTATTTACACTCTATTATTACTCTTGAATCAGGTTATATAGTCCGTTTCAAAACCTAGACTGCAAGCGCCGTTTGTAGTTAACGTGCCTCGAGGACGGTCTTCCCTTTCAAAAATGCAATTTTACTCGGGCTAAATTGCTCTTTCCCCTATAAAGCCGGCTATAGCGGCACGTTAACTACACAAGGCGCTTGCACTATAGGTTTTACAACAGACTATATAATATAATAAAGTATTATTATAAATACATACATGTTCTATATCTGTTATCTCTACCCATATAGGCATTCCTTGTTCATCTACTTGTGTTCCGTATGGATCAGTCGGTGCTCCACTACCACTTGTTTCTGCCACGGGCTCCTCTGTTAACGCAACACCGCCCCGCTCGCTACTCGCCTAAAATAATTTACTTTGTGGGGGGTCATATTAAAGATTATTGTTGCTTAAATCCACACATCAAAGCAATTACTTAGGCTATTTATCAAACTAGAAGAGCAAAGAAGATTTTATATTTTCTGCCACCCATCGCGGATTAGATGTTTGGTTTTTATGAATCCACCTAGCGGATAAACTTCAAGTTCAAAAGCTCCTAATTATAATTAGGGAAGCGGATGTAGCGGACCAGTACCGCAAATCTGAAACGTTGAAACCCGACCGTCTGTACTTGATGCTTCTGTCAGTACTAACCCTTTTAGCTACAGTAGCTGGCGGCGTCTCCGATATGCTCATCTTTTTGCTACTACTTGGCGTGTCTGTTGCATGTTGTTGGCGTCTTGCCAGTGTTACTTTAGCTGTACCGTCTGCTGTCATTTGCACTATAGAGTTCTCAATTGGCTGAAAAGAAACGTTAGTTAACACTCTCTGTAAACCACAAAAACGAGCACATATCGAAATTCGAATTTAATCCCAAGAGCCAGTTTGAACGCTAAGCTTGTACGGCTAAGCCAGCTACATTTACAAAGTATGTTGAATTCAAATACAATACCGGAGAACAAAAATTAATGTTGCGCGATCCAAAAAATAGAGTTTGATCTACCACGCTTTAAATGACAAATTTGAAATCTGCAGGTTCACTCATAACTTTCAAGCAGGCGCGGTGTTAAAAATGAAGAATCACGGCGGTAATGCTCTTGAATCCGATATACAAAATCTGATTATCAATTCTCTACATCTAAACCCTCTATTTTTCCTCTTAACCTACCACAGAAGTTTGACTAGCGGTCTCTTCACTCTCCTTCGTGGGTGCTCTTTCTCTATTTAAAATGGTCATTTGAATGGCAGGAGGTTGGACACAGCCCCCTTGTCCGACAGATAGACTGTTAGATGGACCTAGATGCTTACGAAGGGACCGCCATCCACGACCTACTGCACCCCAAATGCCCTAGAAGAAAACATTGTTTACAGAATTAAAATGAAAACAGAATAGTTTTTTGTTTTACTTTTCATTTACAAAAAACAACCAGTATACTCTGGTTTTAAACTCACAGTCCGCGCGCCACTGTGATAAATGTGCGAGCGCAAAAATGATTGCACTCATTTTGTTTGCGTTCTCTTCGACACGGCTCGTCGCGTCCTAAGGCAACGGGACAGAGCAAATTCAAAGAGTGAAATCTTAAGTTTCCATTAATCCCACTGTCTCCGTTGACGCGCCGTGTCGAGCGAGAAGCAGATTTTTCAACCCGCGCCCTTATCACACAGTGGATTATAGCCAATTTTTATGTTTCTCAAATGCAGGAGTTCTGTAATTGCAAGATAGAATAGATCTTAAGTGATAATAGATTATGTTCTAACCTCCAATGTGATAGTTGGTCCTATAATTCTATTGATCTGTTTATGAGTATCTACAAATGATGTAGTTAGTGGAGATACATAGATGGGATAACCAACAGGCTGATCAGCAGAACTGTTTATCATATTTCTAAAAAGATTAAGAAAGAATTAAAAAAGTATAGCTAATTTTGGAAATGAATATCCTGAATGAAGGTAGTGATACTACGGGGTACTCGGGCAGTCTCTGGGGGTAAAAATCAATATATAAATGAAAAAATTTAATTTTACTTTTATAAAAATTGTTATCTAGGCAGCATTACTAATCGATATATGTACGTAGTACTAATTTGTAGATGTTGTTTTTTTTGCAATAGACTGTCTTTGCGTTCGTCCGTTACCATAAAGTTCTATCAAATCTATATTTTTATTGCTTTTTTACCCACATATTGGGCCCGGCCCCAGCCCGGCCCCAGCCCGCTCGAGTCCAAGGCGTACCCGTCAACTTTTCCAGGGCCCGGGCCCGGCTGGATGGTCTAAATTAGTAAGCTAGGCCTTCTATAGTCGGATTCAAGTGCAATACGGTCTTTTATCAGGTTTCCAAGCTAGTTTTCAAGTTGCTACATCTGGCGGATTCAAAAACTAAGTTTAGCTATTTTATTTACCTTAGAACTTGTCTAGCATTCTGTATTGACCCCCTTTCGGGATTTCTATTTCTTAAGAATATAAGCTCCTGTTGCTGACCGGCCCAGAAAGCACGAACACATTCTCGGTTAAGACGGATTACCCTAAATAATAATATTGTTATTATTAATATTATATTTGTTATTACCTCATATTTAAATGCATTTTATTAAGCATAATTATTTTGTAATCATCTTGTCCATCATCGTACATGTGTCGTAGTGCAAGTAGAGAAGGAGTGTTAGCTAGGATAGACTGGCGCCATTCAGGATCATGCTGAAATATAACAAATATAACAAGACAATAATACTTTAGAAATTTAACAGGGTTGCAACAGGGCTGGCCCATTTTCCACAATTTTTCGGCCCTGGCCGGCTGATTTATCACATTTACTGTCGGGGTTCCCACTCGTTCAATTTAGTCGGTAAAGTATTTTGGTTTTAACAAAATTATGTAAACCGCATAGTATTATAGTCGCTTCAAGAGTGATAACGGAGTGTTCATTGCGTATTTTTGGGTATTTTTGCGTATATTTACGTCTGCAAAAACTTTAAGAACAATTTTAAACGAGAATATTTTTTAACAATCTGTTTTTACTAACTAATCGTACATGACCCAAACCTACGGAGAACTGGATAATAAGCGTAAGGTGATGATGCGCAATGTGTTCCAGAAAACAGAATTAAATTCAAAATTAAATGTATTTAGTTTTCTTTGTAATAATTTTTGGTAAGTATATTGTTTGTTTTACCTCATGTGATATAAACAACTTTGTATCATATTCCGATATTAGCTCATAAAGAGTAGCAGGCTCGTAAAAGTCGTCGGTGGCCGCAAAATGATCCTGAAACGAAAATATTCATTCAAAACGGATTCCGCAACGGTCCGAGCGGTCAGTCTGGCATTTTGTCGGCCAGCCCCAGGCCAGCTTTAGCGTCTTAATCAAAAGGGGTAGTTTCAAATTGAGTCCTAAAGTTCATTTTAAAGGCATTTAAACAAAAACGAATGTTTTATATAAAAATGGACCTTTGTTCGTGTTTCTAACCTGATGTAACTTTAATCCCATTTTGACAGCAGGCGATATAATACAACGTAAAATATCCATATCTGCGAATACCCATTCATCTCGAAGACACTGAATTCTGTAAACAAAATACTTATATATTTAATAACAATTTTGCTTTTAATTATAAATATTAACACAATGAAAGTAGAATATTCTTCCTAAAAATGAGCTATGGTCAGATTCAAAAGTAATACCGCCATGTAGTCTGCGTATTTCGTCCTTTTAACACTGCGCCTGCTGGCATTTTACGCGCGCGATATCAGCAGATTGCAAACTTGCTTTTGCACTGCCTTACTCAGACAAAATATTGCAACACTTCTGCAACCCAATTTTATTAAGACGGACGTATTACTTTTGAATCCGACTATAATTATGTTCAATAATGGGAGTGATCCGCGCTACCGAACCGGATATTAATGTACATTTTTGGGTACAAGGAGACTCGAAATGACGTTGATTTAAATAAGTTCTATAGTCTGTATCAAGCGCTATGTTCACAGCGCAGCATTCTTAAAAGCAGCGCTGCTACATTAAAATGGATGTACTTTTAAAGAATAGGTTCCCAATCCTATTTTCAATACATTTTTAACACCGTTACTCCCTAAAATACAGAGCTGGAAACCTATATACCTCTTGATACTGACTACATTCATAAACAAAACCGACCTAAAATCTCCTTTAAATAGTGCATGTAGTCCATATAAGAATGATTCTGCAGCCGTACTATGTCTATTATGAGCTGCTGTACCTAAAGCCCTTCTACCAACAAGAGAAAGCATATAAGATAGAGAATGAATGTGCGCGGGGTCACTGCAAAAATAGCATTAATCAAGGTACAGAAAACGTCCCGGGACCGGGCTGGCCCTTTCAGAAAAGCCGACAAAACAGTACTCTTGTGAACAATGAATTTTGCAATCGCCCTCAAAATAATTACGTCTTTGACGATTCTGTTTTTTGGAAGTCCATGATAACCATGGTTTAGTCACCCGCAGGCCGGGCCGGCTAGTCTGGAAATTTTCATCCTAGTCCCGGGCCGTCTGCCGGCCGGCTTGTGCAATCTGCTTCAAGTTATTCAGCTCATTTTTTTTGGTTGACCTTTTTTAGGTAACGTTTTCAACTGTTTGTTCTTTTATAAATTGGTTTTCTTACATTGTTTCTTCCGGATAAAGTTCTTGTCTTTTTGTAATACAATGTGTAATCCAATCTTGATATATCTCAGCGAACCGTTTACGCGAGATGCCCTGTAATACTAATATTATAGTCTACGGATAAATCTCATGTAGTTTAAAGGACTAAGCGCTCCAATGTTAACGGCGACACGTTTGAAAATTTAAAATTACATGGGATTTAGCCGTGGACTCTAAGTACATTTTCGGGAAAATGAGCTTCATTTTATTAACTTATTAAAAAACTATTAAAAACTGTTCAAAAAGAAGCAATTTCCTTAAAGTTTAGAACATTCATTAATCCTAAAATTATTGTAGAAGAGGGTACTTGAATGTAGAGGTACGGTAACTGACCCCTTCCTGACTATCGTAATCATCATCATTTATCGCACAGAACATATGATCTACGTCCACGTATTTGGCAGATGTAACCAGGTTTAACGAGGATTCCTGAATTATACAAATGATAATAGAATGCATTTCATAAAATATGGGCGCGGTGGCCCAGTTTTGCCTCATAATTTAGAGCTCATTGTTTCGAATTCCTCGAGAACAGAATCCTCGGCACTAGGTGTTTTGTTCTGGATTCCACTTCATAATAGTCTTTGTCTCACAACTTTGCTCCTAACATTTGTGATCTCGTGCTTCGTAAAATGAATAAAAAAGCTTTAAACAAATCACCAATCCCCTATGACTATAACCCTGTAATAATATAAAAAGAAAACAACTTACAATCGTTTCATTGGATATCCACGCAGCCACTTTACTTGACCGCGTTGCGTAATAAATAATGCATTTTACGTATAAAGTAACTAGGAGACGGCGGAGTTCGTGCACCTAAAAGTTAAATTGAATAAAGGAATAATTCTTGAGAACATCCTTTATAATATTATTGGGGTCACACACAACAATCGTATTTTTGACATACCCGTAGAGATTGACAACGGAACGTATCTTTGGAATTCACCAGTTGCTGTATCCACAACCGGTCGACACTTCCAGCAAACAAAAATCATTTCCGCGGAAAGGTAGCTGGCAAAACGCTATTCTCTAATGCTTGCGACCAAAGCTGGTTATCCGCCCCTGAGGTGGTTATCCGGCCGGCCCGGCCCGGGCCCTGCCGGTAACCAGCTCTGCTTGCGACCGTTCCCCCCGCCTCCAACTTCCATTCCCGGGAACGCTTTTCGTTCCTTAAGCTATATGAGGGGAAATTTGTTGAATGCCGGAATTGATTAAAGATTATTTTATATGTAATCCAATAATAATTAGTGTAACTAACTTGAAGTAGATTAACAGCACTGTTATCCGTAATGCTATATCCATCTATAACATATTTAGCAGCTACAACCTCCCATGCATACCATCTTAGAGTCCAAGCTGCATTAATAGGCAGACATCCTGGAAGAGAACCCGGAGCACAGCAGCAGAAGCCACGCCCATCTGTCATATTTTCAGATATAGCCTCAACCTGAGAATAGAATAGTAGGTAAAGATTATAATAACTATTGTTTTATTGAGCCTGATTCTAAACCTAGACTTTGTCGCGCAGATCTTAGGCGATACGGGTTGTTACAGATCCTTTTTCAAGTCTAACAACTAGAGTTATTTAAAAAACTTGTATGTTTTGAATGGTTGTGAAAAAAGAAAAAGAAAAACTATGATGGAATCCGAACCACGATCACCACCAAGCAAGGATGTAAGCACTGCGCTACTTTGCTTCCGTAGCAATATCAACCTTTGAACTCTGTGTTGCTATTCAACGCTCTGCACCTTCAAAAAAATCCCCAATTGAACCTGTAGCAAGTATTTAACCCACATGTAGAGCTAATTAACTTTATTATTATACAAAATGGCTATCATACCTCTCTTTGATGACAATAAGTTCCTCTAAACTCAAGTCCTCTCAACTGAAAAGTAACAAAACCATTGCCAACTTCTACGATATGAACAAGACAATTCAAGTAATCACTGAAATACAAAATTATTAAAGTCTTAACTATTATTAAGTATCATGTTATGTATATTCTTATTCTACCTCGCTAAAATAAAACAATCTCCTGGTTGTACACTGGTTGCCCATCTTCCCAACTGAAGGTCACCTGCTAAACTCATTTGAAGACTTCTAAAAGAAAAAAACAATATAAAATCAATTTACAATGTTATTTAGGATAGTAATTATTATATGGTTTGCAACAAGAGCTAGTTTCTCATACCAATATCCTGGAAAGATGCGGTATTAAATAACATGAATGTGCTTATAAAGAAGAGGATGTCAATCCATCGATTTTCCATTCATATTTGTATAATACCGCTGCTTATATATATAAAGTTATTTAAAGTATATATAAATATATATATATATATATATATATATATATATATATATATATATATAAA
>JAQGAV010002845.1:0-14127 GCA_034691345.1 Phasmarhabditis papillosa
GTATCTCATTGATCCGGTTATCCATAATATCTGTGTATCTACTAAATTGTATTATAATAAGAAGTACATTAATAATAATATTCTTTTTAATAAAGTAATGCATTTTGCATGATATGTTTCACGTCTTAATAGTACCTATACGAGCCAGAAGTGATTGAAAAGTAATTTAGTATTTTATTTCCTGTAATCGCATATATCACCCAATAATAGTAGATTTCTTCGGCGCAGGGGTTGCGGCCATTCTTTCCGGAATCTTCTGAGCAGAGACGGCTCCTTTCTAACATTCAGTCTGCGGGTGCACAAAACATGGAATAAGTAGGCTGATGGTTCCCAAGCCTTCTGCAACCGCGGGGAGTCAAACCTACAACCTCAAATTCTCGCGGATTCAGAGACCGCTGTTCTAACCACTAGCCTAACCACCCGCTTTATATAAATGAACGAAAGTACCATTCATATGTTCATGAATCTTGATCAAGAATATTTCACACCGAAGCTTTCCTGACACTGTCCGTTTTTGTAAGTTCCTTTATTAAGTATAATGAAAAGAATTAACCATCTGACTTCAAACCCCTCCGGGAAATTTTCACTCGCCCGTTCAAGCTCGTAATCTTTTAATTTTTATCAATTTGGGTGTTCGTTCGCGTGTTTTTTATCCATTAATCTTTTTCTCTGTTGCTGACACCTGACTGGCTCGAAGAAGAGGCTGAAAGACTAATTCAAGAGAGGGAAACTAGCAAACGCATGTATACAACATTTCAATGGAATTATGGTTTTTGACATTTTTAGGCTTTAACAGGATTCTTTAGATCTGTAGAGTTTCCTGTCCCGAAAAACTCGCGAACAAAAAGTCGTTATGTTTACGAAATTGAAGTAAATTCCGGTAACTTAGATTAACAAATTATATTCTGAAGAAAATATTCTGAATATTATCAAGGACGCTTGATCACATTCTCCTTGGTAACTTCTTTAAAAGAAACGGTTTTCATATTTTTCCAATTTCACTCGGCATTGACAAAATAGATGAAACAGCCACATATTTATAAAATACTTGTTATTTTTCATCTTCATATTAACCCTTGACCACCTCACTCTATTTCTAACCTTGTATACAGCTGGTTTCTTCGTTTGTTGTTTTGACCAGCTGTCTGGCACAAACTCCATGAACATGAGATAACATTACACCGAACAGCCCAGTTTACAAGCCAAAAACCCTCTATATTTGTTAGTAAAGTAAACAATTATATTTAGCCCTCAACATTCCGGTTCGAGTCTTCTTTTGCAAATTTCGAATCATAAACCTCGTGTTTTGAAGCTTCTGGAATATATAACTAGTTTTCCACTGCGGCAGCGAAGTTAAATGAAAATGAATGTACTTTTCAAGAAAAGTTAGCTCCAAAACTACCCCAGACTGGTTTTGCAAATCTCTCAATTTTAATGCTTGACTGCTTCTTCTGGCTATCTTTACCCTTTAAACTAACTTTCTAGGCCTTTTCGTCCTGGTTGTCTTGATTTCAACTATTCACTCTTTTATATGTTGGAAATCTAATTCTCGCGCACTCACCAGAAGCCCCACCCACCTCTTAGACTCCGCCCACTTTTATGCGCAAAAACGTACTGAAAGCTCCAGTGGAGAAAAAGTTTATTATATTTTTTATATAGTTTATAAATGCAATTTGATTATAAACTTGTAAACATGCTAGTAGTTATCGCTTTCATATTAAGAGCTAGGTTTCTAGGGTCGCATCCGGACGAGCAGCGTTGTTATTTAAAAATGATAAAAATAATATACTTTTGAAGAAATGCTTTCAATCTATCGATTTCACATTCATTTTTAGGAATGTACATGTCATTAACACTTGTTTGTTTCCAACTATATGCTATATCTTACTATAGTGCGTACCAAAACCTAGACCGGAAGCGCCGAATGTATGTTGAGGCACGCTGCGGTGTAAATTCAGAGAAATTGGCAAAATGCCCCTCATTTCGAAAAAATCGAAACCTAGAATTAATAAGTTAATATTTCGTTCTACATTAGTCCCTTGCTTATATACAATACCTGGGACACCGCCTCTTCCGGGAATACTTCCCTGGAAACAGATCCAATGATGCATACTATCGTTACACCAAATAAGTTTGGCCCGATGTCGAAACTTTTGGAAATCGTTGGCCAGGCACGTAGTCTTTTGCGTCGCCAATTCTTTTGGAACGAAACCAAGTATGCAAAGAGAATTGCATTCGTCTTAGTTTCAGTCTCACTATGATAATCAGTCCTTGAAACCCTTTAAACTTCAACTTTTACTCCGAACCCTTCTAGACTACCCATGCTGATCTTCATTGTTGTCTCTTCTGGCTTCATGCTTTTCTAATTAGGTCATCATTTCTCAATAGAGCACAATTTACACTGAATTTGAATGCAGAAATGCACATTTCGGGTCAAATTACTGCCTATTTACATGTTTATTCTAATTCGAATAAAAGCACTAGGAGGTCCATTCTTATGCTTAGACGAAATTTAGAAGGAATCAGTGGGCTAAGCCATTTTCCGCCAAGGGACTATAACGGGCCTGGTAGGGATATGTTGACTAGGGGCCGGCGATTCTCAACCCTCGTTTAGGATTATGGATATACCCGTTCTATAGGCTATACCGATTTTTGTCCAACATTCAGTGTTTGCGACTATTCTGTAGGGGATACGATATCTTTTGTCTTGTTTTCATGAACTAAGTTCAAAAAGAAAATGGTTCAATTTGTTTTACTATGAACCCAACTATAGTCTGTTTCCAAACCTTGATGCGCGGTGTTGGTTGCAGATTTCACCCTAAAAATAACTGGGCAACACAAATCTTGCTGAAAGGGCCGGCAGCATAAATATAGTCTGTTTCAAAACCTAGACTACATTGCGCCGGCCTCATACGATGCGCGGTGTGTAAATTTTGCCTTCAAAAGTACTCTCGCCCGAAGAGAGGAAAGGCGTTTTCCAGCGAATTTGAAGGCAAATTTTGCAACACCGCGCATCGTATGAGGCCGGCGCAATGCAGTCTGGTCCTGAAACAAACTATACCCTAATTAGCAGAGGTTATCTTAATATTTTATATATGTACTTGATAATAATACTTTAACTTTGAAATACTTTTACTTTTAGATATTTTGTTAGTCATGATTCTACCATTAGTTTTTCTGTTTTCTACTGCCAAAACTAGCTCAATATTAGGTAAGTGTACATGTATATTAAGGATGTTATATTGAACTTGAAAACTTTGAACTTGACTAACAATTCTAATCTATATATATACTAAACTATTTTTTGCATGCTACATTTCGCTGTTTTTGATTTATTCATATTTCTCACGTGCAGATGTGCATAGAAGTTCTTGGGAAGGGGAAATTACGCTACATGCTAACTAATGGATCTATTGCACGAGCTATGTCTCTAGCAGGGGCGGCAAAAGGAGAACCGAGCGGGCCGGGCCGGCCCTTCGAAGCCCTATTATTGCGAAATACCAACAAAAAATTCAAAATTTCCCATTTTGGAAAAACAATGAAATGTTGGAAAATTTGGAGTATTATTGATTGGTTTAGAAAATGAAGGCAAAAGGCAAAAGTGCGGACCGACACGGGACGTCCCGCACTTTTGCCAGGTCTGGTCTCTAAGGCAGTAACCTGTGCAGAAGGGGAGTTAATGTACTTTCGAGGTAAATACTTTAAATTAACCGATTTTTCATTCATTTTCGTGATACTGCGGGAGATATATGTCTATGACTTTTTCAAAACTATTCAAGCAATTTACAGCTTACTCCGGTTTCTGGCGGAACGTTAACATCGCGGATTATGCTTACCTGCCGAAATTTCACAGAGTTAAGCAACAGTCAAACACTTTAGTTTACTCACATTTTCGCGCCTCGCAATCCTTCATTTAATTATTTTCCAATGTGTTTTGTTGACAGCCGAGGGCAGTTTCTTTTATTGCCAGTCCGTGGTAATTGAACCGGAGCAGCGCGGTGGTCTAAAGGGGGGGGGGGTTGATTTATTAGATAAAAGGGGACCCCCTATGCAATAAAGAACACCTGAGGGTTTAGTACCAGCTTGTTCACGAACAGAGGTTTAATAGAGGTTCAGGAGTATACTAAAAAGCTAAAAATGTTTCCCAAATACTTCATTTAAAAAAATCATTTTGAAAAATTAAACACGAGAATTTTTTCAATTTCGCTATTATTAAATATTTAATTGTTTAATACATTTGGGCTGTTAAGAGCCGTAAAAACTCAAATGTATTGATAATAGGTAACGATTGCTGCAATCTTTATTGTTAATGGGGTGAAATAGAACTGAAAACTAATTTTTTTGAAAACATCTGCTAAAAGTGTGAAATAGACTAGGGCCAGCCGGGCTGTGTCGGGGCCCAAAATGTGAGAAACATGTTAGGCTAGAAGCGGCACCGGCATCACGCCCTCAGTAAAATGTACCCAGCCTTGTGTTGTGCAGGTCTGCTCGCCCGGCACGACAGTTCAGTCAACGTTTACGACGTAGTTTACTATATATATCGAAGCTTTGTGATACGAAGCCTACAGTATATCACATTGGACACCACCGATCCGAAGGCATAACCAATCTTACTGAACGCTCGTAACCGAAGTTTTCCTATAGTATCTATAGACCTTTGTACTAAAAAATAATTTTCTTCCAGGTCCTCCTAAGCTTCTTCTACAATCTCCGGATGTAGTCTGGTACCAGTTAGATGTATCCGAAAATGAACAACTAAGGCCAACATTAAAGTGCCATGCAACTGAAAATGCGGACAGGTATGTTAGGAAAGGTGTCTCAAAACTATAATAATATTGTTATAAAGAATAAATATATATATATATTATATTTCAAAAACTAGACTACATCGCGCCGGCCTTACTCGATGCGAAAAGATAAAAAATGTTCAATTCAGAACCATGTAAAAGCAAAATTTTGCAACACCGCGTACTAAGTAAGGCCGGCGCGATGTAGTCTAGGTCTCAATATTTAATATTCTTAAAATTGTTCAAATGATAACTGACAAACCTCACCTTGCTTGTAGGTATAGTCTATCCCAAGACCTAGGTTTCCAGCGCGGCATCACGAGCGGTGCGCTGTGTTATAAAAAATGAATGTAAAATAAGTCAACGTGGTGGATTTTCTCCAAAAGTATATTTATTTTTTATAACACTGCGCCCGGAATGTGATACCTCGCTGGAAACCTAGGTCTTGAGGTGTACTATAGTTGCAAAATATTTCCGTCAAATGACTTTCTTTACATGTTTTGGTTGTCCCCATTTATTAGTTTAAAGTTAATTAATATAAAACAATATAACTCAATATAAAAACCTTGCATTTAACAATTTTCATATTACAGTTATGTCTGGTTTCACAACGACGCCCCTCTTATCATAGGAAATGATGTAGATTGGATTCGACCGGGCCAATCGGGCTCTATTATTTTTAAGAAACCCTTGCCTGAACATCAAGGATATTACCAATGTTTTGTGTCTAATATATTTGGAACAGCAGTCACCAACAGAGTTCATATGCAATTGGGAGGTTAGTTGTCAGAATATAGTCTATAACAAAAGACACCAGAGCGCGGTGGTATGAATAGGCTTCCGTAATTGCGTATTTGTCTTTTTCTGGATATATACAAAATGCTGAAGTCTTCTTTTTGTTATGGACTATACCATCTTCACCATAAATATAAATGGATTTGATCCGGCCAAAAACACACCAAACTGAAATTCCGTCAGGAAAAAAATATTTAAACATTGTTGTTGGCGGCTTGAGTACTACCAAAATGAAAATTAAATGGTAGCGCAGAATTCTGGGGGAGCAGCGGTGTTAAATAATAATATTATACTTATAAAATACTAAAAACAGAGCTTTCCCTACAATTTGGAAAACTTATACAATTGCCTAAAGTTTGAAACCCGGTTTCAGCCTAGCCGCCACCAGTCTTGCACTTTTTGTAAAACTACAAATCCGAACAGCTTTCCAGACATTTGTTATTGATGACGTCACCCCTTTTTGGCCCTAGCGATAATGTGCGCAGTCCTTTAAATAGAGTCATTTAATGAGTATGCTTTTGTGATCTATTTCATGCAACAATCGCAATCAACTGCTACAACACACGCAGACTAGCATCCGGTTAGATCCGAAAGGGTTGGCAACATTAGAAATTCAGAGAAATAGCTGCGCGATGGGTTAAGAAAGATGTTTTAAAATATATGGGGCTGGGTGGAAGATGGCAGTTCCAAGAGTTACCTGTTTCAAATAGATCGGGACGATTAAGAAATTTTGAGGTTAGCTGGGTCAAAATCGTGAAAACTTCAGTTTCCGCTACTTTGGTTAATACCAGACCATCCACCGGGCCGGGCCCTGAAAGAAGTCGGCGGCCCGGCCCGGGCCCCAGGTTGGATGGTCTGGTTAATACTAACCTTCACTACAGAACGGAATGTGTTAATCTGTTTTGACTGTTTTTATAATCCTATTTGAATTTAAAGTCAATCTTCAAGGACAGTCACTTTCAAAAAAACCGGCCTACTTTAACTATCATCATTTATTTTGACTGTATCCGTGTATGTCTGTCATGATGACGTCATATTTTTATTATTGATTATTCACCGACAACTACAGTTTGCAGATATTCATTACCGAGAGTTCTGAAACAATTTAGAAATTCGGACTTCTAGAATCCAAATTTCGCCGCCCGGGCACAGGAATCCGAGACTAAACCAAAACAGAACCGGCGAAAACAGAACTACGCCCGCGCTCCGATGCGTTGTTTTTTTATTGTTTTCTCCGAAATTGTTATTGTTTTTTTGTTTTTTCCACTCAATAAACACTGTAGGATAATATTAAAAATATGTGCAAATCACATAAAATGGGATTGTTTCATTTGGTTTGCAGTTCTGTTTTGGGCAGTTCTGTTTTCGCCGGTTCTGTTTTTGTGTAGTCTCAGGACTCCAAATGCGCACCTAGGAGTAATGCCTAGGGTACGGACCGGAATATTTTGACGGCAAACTTTCGCCCTTCTCCGAAATGACTCCTATAAAGTATAGAAACTCAGCTCCGGTTTCCGGTAACAAGTCTACCATTCCGGTCCACCAAGCCCAGAAATTTCCACCTAGGACGCATTGTGGTTATGCCCCGCCCCCTTGCATTTCTCTAATTGTATTGTTGTGTGGTGACAGATGTTTATAAATTTACATAGAAATTAGACCACACAGACTGTTTCTTTTAGAATATATAATTATCATTTAGAAACATTACATAATTATTAAAATTATGCAATAATAACCCACTCTTTAGGGGATTTGCGGGAAATGAGGTAAAAAAATGGTGACTGACGATTTGTTTGACAATTTTGGGTGGTTTTGGATAAGGGAAACCCGGAGTTGCTCGAAATTGGGTACTAGCGATCAGAGCTGGGAATTTAACGGGCCGGGCCGGGCTGGGGCCGACTTTTTGGGTAATCGGCCCCGCTCGGGCCCGAAAATTAGAAAAACGGGTCGGCCCTCGCCGGCCTTTTCCCTGCTAGCGAGAATCTTGAGTTGGACTATATAGAAGTTTTGGTCGGAACCATCTAAAGCAGCAAAAATCAACAGCTTCTTGAATAAGAAGTAGAATTTGATTAAATCTTAATTGAAAAGAGCAAACTTTGGTCTTCTGCTTTCTCCAAATTTTCCTGGTTGTGTGTGGAGTAGCGTTGATTTGATTCTAATATCCGGCCAGGAAATTCGAAATGTGTGCGCAAAATGAGTAAAGAAAGCAAAGATTTAAACTAGATTGATGACATTTTGGAAGATTATATATTCCAGAGGTAGAGAATTCCAACTAAAAATAACTTTTCTGCGACAACTTTTCGAAAAGCCAGTTTCTGAAAGTTTATGGCAAAATGTTGGCCAAAACCTGCGATACTTCCACCAAGACAAAAGTATTCCGTTCTAGAAGCTATGCATTTTACAGTTATTCGGTTGACACATAATTTCTTTCATTATTTGTAACCGGCCAGAAATCCTGCGCCGGACAGGGACAAAACATAGAGAAATTCCAGTTTTAAGCGGGGCCGGGCCCATTTCCACCGTCTAATTCATTCGCTATGCTCTTCATTTCCAGCCTGTGCGGTATATTAGCCTTCAAAAGACTACTAAAATTAGTGTAAATTACAAAATTGGTGGTTAATCCCCCTTGCTCCGCCCTTTTTGTGTCTTAGTTAACATTTAATTAGAGAATAAGAAGAGAAGTAAAAGAAGGCCGAAATAGAATTAGCAAGGAAAATAAGGAAACATCCAGGGGGCCTTACACCCAGAAACCCCTATTGTTGTTGTTTTGGGTAGTAATAAATTCGGGCCGGGGTCGGTCCAGGTCGGCCCGCTTCAAAAAAGTGAAAACCCATATGAGTCATAAGGTTCCAGCGGGTCGCGCGGGAAAATTTTAAAATGGGTTGGACCTTTCGCTGTCGCCTAAACTGAGGAAAAAATAAAAAATGGCTTCGCAGGGTTATCGATAAGCTTTTCAGTCTTTTACCAAATTTGAAAAGTAGTAAAGTGGAGCCAAGTTCAGGATAATAAATCGAGTATCCATTAATACTATTCAAATAAACTGATTTCGTCCATAACAAAAAAGACTGCAGTGAGCGGTGTTGTATAAGGTTTCAAAAATCGCTCGTTCTGTGACAAAATTAAACTTCCATGATATGGTTCGAAGCGCAATTTTTTGTTTGATGTCAGAAAAATATTATTGTAATAGTTTTAGTTTGAATCATGTCCAGAAAAAAACAAATACGCAATTGCGGGAGCCTCTGTATACAACCGCGCTCTGAGGTCTTTTGTTTGTTATAGACTGATAGAAAGTAACCTTATTCAATTTCAAATTCACTATCTATATAAATAAGTTCCTCTTCAGTTCTGGAGCACTTCGCTGCTCGTCCCATTCGTAAGATACAAGTAACAGAAGGCGACTCACTAAGTCTAGACTGTATACCTCCTAAGGGAACTCCAGCACCAGCCATATTTTGGATTTATAGGTAAGCTGCGAATACAAATTGCGTTCTAAAGGTGTCGATTTGCCGTTTTAAATTAGCTAGCTTCTTGGTTTGGTCGCAAAAGTACTAGACTTAAAAGACGCGGACCGAAAAAGCTATCCGCAGCTCGAACTTTGAGCTTTAACCCGGACCGAAGCACGGTATAAAACCCGAGCTTATATAAAACGTGCCCAACTATGCTTTTAAATGAAATTAAAGGTATAGTCAGATCCGAAAGTAATAATGTTGTGTAAAGAGTTTGGTTTTTGACTGAGCCATTTTTGACAGCTTGTGGCGCCTTCCCAATTCTGCAAAATCGCAAGAAAATTGCATTATTATTCTCCACTGTGACTATAAAACATAGTAGTTTCCATATAAATAGCCAAGTTCCTATCGCAGTAGCCGGGAGAGACGCAGTGCTATACAAAAATGAATGTACTTTTGATAAACTATCATCCGATGTACTTTATTTTTATAAAACACCGCTGCTCCGCAGGATAGTTGTTTAAGTTATTTAAAGTTAAAGTATTCCTTTTCCTGTATCACTCGTTTTACAATAACTGTAGATTTCTTCGAGGCAGGGCTTCGGCCATTCATTCCGGAATCTTCTGAGCAGAGACGGTGCCTTTCATATATTCAGTCTTCGGGGCACGAAACATGGGTTAAATAAGCTGCTGGTTTCCCAAGCTTTCTGCAGCTCATTTGTCCCATTTTTCCGCAGGATATAAACTATATAATACATAAATTAAATTATTCTTTTCAGAGATACAGAGCAAGATTCAGTAATAGAAACTATAAGAAGACGACATATAACAGCAGATGAAAAGGGAAAACTGCATTTCTCTAATGTAGAAAAGCACGATGGAAGACCGGTATGCGAACTTAGATTCAATTGAAAACCTTCATTCTTTAATAAAAACCTCTTGCTATACAAGACTGCTAAACTAATAATTCAGTCTTCTTGATAACAAATTTTAAAATGTGTATAGTGTATAACAAACAAAAGACTTCAGAGCACGGTGGTATCGAAGGCTTCCGCAATTGCGTATTTGTCTTTTTCTGGATATAATACAAAATATAACTAGTAAAATAATATTTTTCTGACAACAAACAAAAAATGGCGCATTGAACCATATACTGGATGTTAAATTTTGCCGCCGAGCGAACAATTATTGACACCTTAAACAACACCGCGCACTGCAGTCTTCTTTTGTTATGGACTATATAATGTCTGCATAAAAACCTATGTTTCCCTATCTTGAAGGAGTAGCGATGTTAAATTAAAATTAATAAACAATCGGTGGTTTGGGAACCTTTTCTTCAAAACTCATTCCTTTGTATTTAACACTGCCTCTCTCCAGGATAACTGCACTGAAACGTAACTCTTGATATGGACCATATAATAACATACAGTTCTTCTAACATTTTGCAGAACCTGTGTGTTTTCGTAAGTTCTATTTTTCCAGAATCTTCTGTACGAATGTGCTGCTACTTCTGCTGTTTTACATGGAGAATATCGCTCCGGAGACCAAATCCAGTTGGAAGTTCAGCCACGAATAAGTAAGAAACGCATTGAAATACAGCGTATTTATGAAGTTTTTGACACCGCATCTGAGGCGGTTACGTTTTTAGTGAGAAGGCGCCGCGAGCTGTGGTTGCGGTGGCCGCAAAAAATGGTTCCGACAAAACCCGATTTATTAATATTCCATATAACTTATCAATCACTCTTTATTTCAGGTAAGAAACCAATCGATATTCACAAGCTGTATCTGAGTCCCTCCGAAGTGACAGTAAAAGCTGGAGAAAGACTGAAGATTCAGTGCATTTTTGGAGGAAAGTGAGTATATCTAAAAAAAAATATAGTATGAATGGGGACGCGGTTTGCCCAATGGTTAGAATGTTCGCTTCGTAAGCTAGAGGTCGATGTTCGAATCCCTCTGTAGACCGAATACTTCGCACTCTAGGTGTTTTGCTATGAAGTCACCGCTTCCTAAAATTCCTTCGTCTCACATCTTTGCTCCAAACATCTGTCATATCGTGTTTTGTAAAATGAACTAAAATCTTTTGAAATTCGCTGTCAGACCGTTTAAATGAGACACAAATGTTCTTTTTAGGCCGGTGCCTACCGTCTTCTGGTCTAAACTGGACGGCGAGCTACCAAAGTCCCGTATGAAATCCTTAACTTCTTCCGAATCTGACTTTGGCAAAAGTCTGGTTATTGACTCAATTGTACCAGAAGATGCGGGAAAATATGAATGTAAAGCACAGCATCTAAGTCATACTGTTAATGTTAGAGTATCAGGTTTGTATTCGGTCTCTCAAAAGATGCACCCGTTTTCGAAAACTAAAGTTTGTCTTCAACAATTTGTAGTTTTTTTCAAAAAAAAAAGGGCCCATCTCTAGAATGTATAGTTGTTCACTCAATTCTTCCTTTTATAGCCGCTCCGTACTGGGATGTTGATCCTCCACGTGATGTTACTTCTTCTGAAGAATCTACAACAGAACTAGAGTGTTTAGCTAGCGGCCAGCCAACTCCTATTATTAGATGGAGTATGAATGGTATACCACTACATGGTTTGTTATAAACAGTTTGTCTTCAAAGCTTCTAACCACTGGGCCACCACGGCCCCTACATGTACTCTGCATATTTTAATGATTATTTGTTCTCGCAGAAAACCTCCCTAACCATCTGTTTCTAGAACTTTCTCCGGATTCCCGTCGTATTCTGTTAGATGGTGGTCGTCTACTTCGTCTTAAGTCTTTACAACATGAACTAGATACGGGTGTTTATCAATGTAATGCTAGTAATCCATTAGGATATGTATTTGCTAATGCATTTGTACATGTTAAAGGTAAGATATACAATTATTATGGTCTTGGTTATACCATAAACATGAACGTAAAGTCACATTATAACTCACTGGCTAGACCTATAGTCTCTCTCTTTTAAAAACTAGACTGCATGCTGCTATCCTTACTCGGTGTTGCAAAATTTGCCCTTGACAAATTAAAAATATTGCAATTCTGAACCTTTTTGAATGGAATAGCTCACATTGAATGATAATACAGTCTAATTATAAGTTTATAAATAGACTTTGTACAAGACAATCAATGTTTTTATGTTTTAGCACACGCTCCCCGTTTCCTAATGCCGGTTCATAGAGTATGGAAGGTAGTCTTAAAGTCAACTGTTAAATTAAACTGTGATGTTGATGCTGCACCTGAGGCTATAGTCAGATGGGTCGATCAAGATGACAGACCACTGCAGATTGTAGAAGGCAAAACACAGGTAATCAAATGACTGCGAACAAGGCGGGCTTTTCCAGTTCCATTTTGATGATTATTTCAAATAAGGGGCCTGGTCGGAAACAATTCCGAAAAGCTAAGCGGGCTAGTCCCAGGCAAAATATTAAACCTTAGCGATGATAAACTCGTAGAGCTCGCTTATTGACAAATAACGCGTATTGACGTATCAACATAATTCATTTTTTTTCCTGAGACAGGAGTTTTTCAATCAGCTAAACTCTATATTGTTTTAAACCAATTTTGAAAAGTAGTCCGTCATAGACAGTCATCCCCTTTATTGGGACTCCGAAAAAAGATAAAAAACCAAACTATTTTAAATTTAAAATGTTTGCAATAAGCTTTTAAATAGTTATTTTTGGTCATTTATGTTATCTGATTAACCTTTCTTATATATACTGTTTTAGCTTCTTGCCAACAATACTTTTGTCATCTACGAGGTTAACTCAGCAGATGAGGGCTTATATTATTGTAATGTTAGTAACAAATATGGAATTAACAGAGCTACTAATATAGTACAAGTATATAGTAAGTCTACAGTCTATATCAAGATCTATGCTTCCAACGCGGTGTCCTGGAGAACAGCGGTGTTAGATTAATCGAATGAACTTTTGAAGAAATGGAACTCAATCCACCGTTTTTTCCATTTTATTCAAAACCGCAGTTCTCCCACGATACTGCGCTGGACACCAAGATCTTGTAACAAACTATATTTGTCTTACAGATTGAATTTCAACAGAAAATATTTTGCATGACATTTTCGAAAAACATGTGGATATCCCAGTCACTCATAAAAACATTTAATTACTTTTATATCGAAATCGGTATAGTAATCTTTAAAAATCGTAAAAACTAATCAATCCTTTCAGAACCTACCTATTTCGTGAAGATTCCTTCTCCAAAACGACTATCCATGGAAGCTGGACAGACCGCTGAACTACTATGCGAAGCAGTAGCAGATACAAGATTAACTATAGAATATAAATGGACTATTAATGGAGATATTATTAATAATACAAAGACATTTCAGTAAGTTATATAACTTATATAATATAAGCATGCTTATGCGGGTACTTGAGCCTACTGGTTAGAGCAGTGGTCTCTGAATCCGTGAGGAGTTGAGGCTGCGTGTTCGACTCCCAGTTGCTGATGAAGGCTCGGTAAAACCAGCAGCATACTTATCCCATGTTTGCTGCAGATTCCTGCTTAGCAGATTCCTGAATGAATGAAAAACATAATCGAAAATTTAGTTAGAAAAAAGTAATATCTAGTCAGAAAAGGTTGGGCGCTGAGCACATTTAAAGAACAATTTGCAGGTTCCCGGGGTAATATCCTGGAAATAGGGAAATTGACGTTTCAAACTAGTAATAAAAACAATATTTTTGTTGTAGAATCCTCTCGGATAGACTCCGTTTATCATCAGCTCGCGGTCGTCATTCTGGTGTTATTTCATGTGCTGCAATCACAGATGTAGATGTTAAAATGGCATCTATGCAATTAATTGTTAAAGGTTAGTTGGTACTAGTAATGTTTAATGCCGAATAGGAAGTTTAACCCCAAATGAAAAGTAAAACAGGGGTATAATGGGTAGCGTAGACTTGGATAAATTCGTAGATTTCACAAATATGTCATTTTCGGTAGGGTATTCTGAATTTATCCAAGTCTACGCCCCCCTAGCCGTGAGGAGGAGGGCCCCCGCGGGGGGACCCGACGACGAACAAGAGAGAGCTACCCATTATACCCCTGTTTTACTTTTCATTTGGGGTTAAACTTCCTATTCGGCA
>JAQGAV010002846.1:0-14124 GCA_034691345.1 Phasmarhabditis papillosa
TCTTTTTGCGATGGTTTGATTTCATAAAACCCAAATACGTAATTGCGAAAGCCCTCGTTTAACACCGCACCTTGCAGCCTTTTTATTGTTACAGACTATAGCTAATACACTCTTCCACAGTTCCGCATAGTTACTAACCAATCCTACCTACTTATCCTTCTAAAGTTATTTTGCTTAGTTGGACAGTGTCCTGCTATGCTAACTGGCCTTGGCGGTACTATCAGATACTCTTCCGGCGCCTCCACAGGCCCCTTCAATGGGGGTACCATAGCCACCATGTTTTGTGATCTAGGAAAGGTGCTATCAGGTTGGCAGACTAGAGTCCAGCAGCAACTTACAAAATATATATGTTAGACTTACATCTAATTGGGTTAAACTTAGAATACGATATTGGCTTCAACTTTACAACGTGGAGGTGACAAATTTATAAAATTGTAATTTTCGTTTGCCTTGCGTCCTTACTATAACATTAACTATATTTAGGACCATCTTCTGCCAGCTGCAGCAACGGTTTGTGGAGTCCTGCTGCTCTTGGTCCTTGTATTCAGTCTGGATTACCGGCAAGCGGAGTTGGCGGCGTCGGAAGTAAGTATATTGTTTTCACTTATCACATTTGATACAACGTTAGCATTGGTTTACTGTTTTCACTGTAAAGTTTTACCCATTTGCCAATTTATGGCAATGAAAATAATCAATTAAAATAAATCAAAATATGAAACCCACGTTTTTTTGTAATTTTCACCAAGTTTAATCTGAGGTTGAATAGAAAAGATTGTATTAATCATATAACAAGAAATAGTTAATAACGTAACCATGAGTTTAACCAGAAATGGTTATCCGGTCGGCCCGGCCTACCTTCCAAAATTCAGTCAAGGCCGGATTAGCTATAAATCCCACGGACCGGCCCGGCACGGTCTGGAATTTTGGAGCCAGCTCTGAGTTTAACCCGTTCGACATTTACATGTTACAATTCTACTTTCGCTAGCAAGCAGTGTAACCAACTGCTTATATTCTGCTTTGTTAAACTTACAACATGCAGTTCCAGCTGGTTTACAATGTCCCGCTATGATAGCTCCAATATCTGGAATAATAAACTACAGTATGCTCGGTGGCATAGGCACTTATCCATCTGGAACCATTGCTACCGTTGTCTGTACTTCGGGAATTCTTTCAGGTAGTGTATTTTGCAATTCAAATCACCATAATTATAGTCTCTCTCTAAACCTCTCCAAGGTTGCGAGCACAGTATCCTGGGAGAGCAGCGGTAATAATAATAATAATAACATTTTATTTTCCGAAAGTATAATTATTCATCACCATAGATCCCAGTATAATTTTCCAAGATAATACTTTTACTTTCGGGGAGGAGTATTATCTTACAAAATTATATTGTGATCTATTTTGATGTACAATTTAGATGTATAAGCGGTGTAAGATAAAAATGAATAAAACTTGGGATTAATAGCCTTTTCTTCACTAGTGGAACCACTTTTATTCAACGCTGCCCCTCTTCAATATACTGCTTTACAACCTAGATATTTATACAGAATACACATGAAAAGGCTGAAAAACGTTTTGTGTTTCAAAAAACTGTTTCTGAGAAATTGATGTTTGATTTACTTAAAATTTTAATTTTCAGGTGCCGCATCCGCAAGCTGCCTTAATGGAATGTGGAGTCCACCAGTCCTCGGAACTTGTTCTCTTGGCGGAGCCCTAGGTTTAAATTCAGTATCAACACGTAATTTTTCCGTTCTTTCATTTATAAATACAATTATTCTGTTCTCTTCATGACATTCCCACTCCTGCTAGGTTCTAAGTTTCTAATAACCCTTTCAAGAACGTAGCCTCTATAGCTCAGTGGTTAGAGAACTCGCCTCGTAAGCGAGAGGTCGCAGGTTCGATTCCTGTCCAAGGCGTATTTTCCCATGACATTAGGGATTCATTTGTCATTTGCTTATGATGAAGTTAATTACCGTCTTAAAATCAGTGATTAGACGAAAGGCTGCTTTATGCTCTGAAGCTTACTTTGGAAGAAAATTTTGCTCTATATAGATTTTGCGAAAATTAATAGTGAGATTCCCCGGGCAAAGCATATGAGCAATCACCTGGCTGGCGCGTTACCTTCTCTCAAACAAAGAATTATCAGATCCTTTCACTACGATTATTAATAAACTTTATAATATCTAGTTCTATTAGTTAGAAATGTTATTGTGTACTCATTACTTTATCTTTCTTATTTCAGCTGTTCCCGGCACCGGTTGTCCAACCATGATTCCTGGATTAGGAGTTTCAATTACCTACTCAAATGGAGCAAGCCTCGGTCCATTCCCATCCGGAACATTAGCTACTGCAGCATGTACTACAATTGGGCAAGCAGTTCAAGGTTTGCTTGAAATATACGGACACCGGGCGATTTGGTTTTTATACCCATTCATATTTCATACTAACTACTTTAAATTACTATATTAAATAGATAACTTTCTAATCTTTTGTTTTAAAATTAAATAGGAGAATAGGTACAAATAATTCTTAATATCTTCGTTTTAGGAGCTATGAGCGCATCCTGTCTCGGCACTACCTGGAGTACTGTACTTGGATCCTGCTCAACAGGCCCTGGTATGCCGGAGGGCCATCTAAGGACTTTCACCTAACCCACAATATTACAGCAACAGGGCCGCTTGAACGGAACACTTCAAAACCATAATAAAACAACTACAAAACATTTTTCAGTCTCGGGTGTCTAAATTTCGCTGCGTGTCATTCTTGTGTTTGCATGCTGTGCCTTTATTGTAAGGAGATGCGTATTAACACTATCAGAACTATTTAGAAATAAAAATAATATAGAATCTATTAATAAAATTAAGTTAAAAAGCGCAGCTCCAACAAAATATATTAAAAAGATTGTCGATGTTGTTGTGTACCATTCAAGTGGCCTATAATGAAAGTTTAAAAGCAATGTTTAACGAAGGACGGTCAATGATTAGGGGGAAGGCTTATATTATCCGTATTCCGGGCTGTTTGGATTCTGAGAATCCTGCTGCTTGTTGAGACCTGAGAGTCCAAATACTGAAAATTAATCCCAAAAAAGGTATAGTCTATAACATAAAAAGACTGCAATGAGCGGTGGTGTTTAGGGTTTCGAAATCGCTCGTTCTGTGGCAAAATTAAACTTCCATTTTCGATGCGCAATTTTTTGTTTGATGTCAAAAAAATAATTTTGCATTAGTTTTCTTTAGTATCATGTCCAGAAAAAGACAAATACGCAATTGCGGAAGCCTATGTATACCACCGCGCTCTGCGGTCTTTTGTTTGGAATAGACTACACAAAACGTTAATTAACAAAATAGTCGCCGTTTCTTGTTTCTTCTAAATATTTCTACGTGTCTTATCTTTATCTCTATAGTTTTACTTACTTTTGGTTCCTTTGGTGGTATTTTCATTCGGTCGATTCTTCTAACTTCTTCTATCCAAGTATTCACTATTAATTCTTGGTGAAGCTCTGGTACGGGCGCGTTTCTCAAATAAATATTTTCCATTTGTAATTCGTTGAAGTAGACACTCTAAAACAAACATTAATTGAATAAATAAAACATTAACGGTCTTTGTAAATAAAAAATAAGATATTTTAAAACAATTTGATGAAAATAACTTTTTACTTTTGGTGAAGGTAAACGGAACTTTTCAAAACAAACTTATTTAGCATTTTGTTAGTAATTAAAAATGCCAGTTCTCACCAGAGTAGCTTCTTCCGGTGTGGATAAATGAGTTAGTCGGTGATCCAAATACTCCCGACTCATTCTTCTTAGAATAAGATGTTCATGTTCTACACTGAGATAACAGTTACTTGCTGGGTGGTACGGTGAGGATGCTAAAATTAAATAATTAAAATAGACTTCAAAGAGTTTAAAGAGCATTTGCAATATTTAATGTAAAGATTCTATTAGATTCCATTTTAGGAATGTGACCTTATAAATATCAATTATAGATTATGACGATATATGACGTATATTAGAATTATAAAGATTATAAACACTTCACGGTTACCACGATCAGCATTTCAACGTTCAAGGGTATAGTTGTGTTAGTTGCGTATTTTTAAGTAATTTTGCGTATTTTTTTGTTTATCAAAAACTTTCAGAGCCATTATTTAACACTCCTTTATTAGTCTAGAATCATACTTTACCTTCGAGTCCGTTGAATATCGTCTTCTTTTTGCTGGCAACTATTTCGGATTTGTTCATCCATTTTATTGGTGTTAAATCTTCTAATAGACGACTGGCTATGAAGTTTGGGAGATAAAGATGTCCATAGTAGACGACATACTCGTAGATCTATAATAATTAATAAAAAATAACAATAACAGTTAAAAATGGCAGAAATCCTGCTTCAAAATCTTGCCTAGTAGTTAGAGCTGCGGTATATATATGTGAGATTACAGGAAATAAAATGCTTCTGAATTTTTAAATACCGTGGCCAACTTTGTTGGAAATGGGTTCGCATTGGGCCCAATTATCAGAAACGCGACCCGCCCAAAGTCAATTTTTAGAACAAAGTCGATTCAGGTTTTTAAAACTTAAAGACGATAAGGCTAGGGTCGGCGGCCTTTTGCCGCCCTGCTACAACCTACCCCTGTTGATGTGACCAATGTTTGCATTAGATTGATTACGGTGTATATTCCAGAGAACAGTAAACTCAAACTGAAAATAAATATATCTGTAGTTATTCTAATGAAATGCCCAGATAACAACTTTTGTTATAGCTGTAGCCATAAGATTTATCAATTAAAAACAATGTTTAAAGTTTTTTTGTAGCCCAAATAACTTAATTTATATTGTTTTTTAACTAACTTTTTGAGAGTTTCCGTCTGTTTATCTGCAGCCAAACAAATAAATATCCAATTTAGGAAGGCGAATGGTGGTATAAGTAAACAGAAAGGAACGTTGCGACGAACCTAAACTATAACTAGAACCTAAACTTATAGTGAATATTTAGAAAAATAAAACATTTGATTAAAAAAGCAAGAAATATTGAGTTAAAGGACCTCACAATTTGATAAAGTAAATCTTATAAACATAATAATTCTAAATACCTTTTCAATTTGTTCTCTATTGTACGGGCAGGATACTTCTACTAAGTGCATGCTGGCTGTCCAGAATTGACGGCGATGGCTAGAACATAGAAATTAAGATGAATTATTGGAAAACTTGTCATCTATATGGGTTTTTGAGTTTCTTGTTAATCACTAGAGTTGGGCAGCTTGTCCCGAAAAACGAACTCCAGTTTGAAAGTCAAGCTCGACCCAAGCACCGTTTTTGCCCAAGCTCATTTGGGCCCGAAACCCGCGTTTGCGTGTAATGGGCCCAAAAGCCCACTATGCTTTAGTAACAATATTTCATACAAAGCTTAATCGGCTAAAATGTTCAGAAACAACTCTGTTGCCCCGACCAAGAACGAAGTCAGTTGGAAATGGGGATAAAGATTCAATTATTCTTTAGTTTCATTATATTACAGTGGTGTTTCTAAGCACAAGCTTTCCAAATTGCTAAATTTTTTTACCTGAGGGTCCTCTGGGCCGAATCAGCAAGTGCAAGGCACATAACCATGCAGGCAAAATTGAATATCACCAGCGGATACCAGGAATTCGAAGCCTCTCTTGTGAAAACACCGAAACAAGTCCAAGTGGAGGGAATCTATAATTTATAAAGTATTTATAATAATCTTTAATTTATTTGAAATAGTTTTAATAGTTTTTGTGTCTAAACTAACCACACTCCATCCGTGCGAGCACACGAACCAGAGAAGGGCGAAGACCAATACAAAAGGAACCATAACCCGAGCCTAGAACATTAAATTTAATTTTGAGAGAGAAGTCGATTATCAAATTATAAACAATTTTAACTGTTGATTTCTTACAAACAACATTGTCTTTAAAATAAAATAGTTTTCAGAAGTTCATTCAACATATTTTTTGAATGAAATTAGGGGCTCTTTTTGGTATTCAGGATATCGATTCTAGCTAGAAGAATTTGACATCTCAGCACAGAACGGCACCTGTGGACTCGATTCTAATCATACCGAATCTTTCAACTCTATTATAGCGGATTCCATAGTAAAGAGGTCTTGTTAAGAAATCTACTTTTGTATGAGCCCAGTTCGCCAGCAGAACGCAAGTAATTTCCGAAAACTTTATAGCCAACGTTGCAGTTGCCGGGACCGTGCGTGAACCTTGCCGGCAGGTGTATTGGAAGAAAATTGAAAATACGCAAAGGGCCTCTTTATTATTATAAATGATTTTACTTACCGGTATGCCCAACCACCACACTTTTTCCATGTTGTTGTCATAAAGCCAATTATTTATATGACGTCCATGTATGGTTGTGACGACATTAACCGCCTCATTAACCATAAAGACGAAGCCTGGAAATGAAATAAAATAGTATTATTAGATCAATTTTATTGAATAAAATGCTGAAATTTACAAAAGTTATTATTTCAAAAGAATAATCAACCCTTAATAGAAAGTACTAGAATTGTGCTGCTCTGCCCAAAAAACGAGCCTAAAATTTGAGATTGAGCCCATTTTCGGCCCGAAGCCCGAACGCCCGCTTGTTGGCAAAGCACGTGCTTGAGTACAATGGTGCCAAACGCCTAACTCTAGTCAGTTCCATATTTGGGTTGAATATTAAAAAATAAATTTATATTAGTAAAACATTTGTGGAGATGTTTGATTCCTTTTTAAATGATATTTTCCACAACTTATTATTATTATATCGCAAACGGCAAGAAGTGGATCCAAGAACTTGGAAAGAAAGCATCAACAATCAGATAGATAAAATCTTGAATATTGAATTATTATTATTATATTATTATTATTATATTGTTAAATTCTAAAAAACTCACCAAGACTGAAACAAATCTGAACCAAAATAAAGAACCATCTACATGAAATAGGTTCATGAAATAGCAGATCCGGGTGTTGGATTACAGCAATGGCAAGTCCCCCGACTGTTAAAACCGTTGAGCGGAAGTCTTGGTAGGTTTCTTGGGGATCCTGAAAAGAATATTTAGTTCTTTTTAAAAGTTTGTTATAATAGTTTGAATATCTTTACTCACATGGGGGTTCTTGTCCGTGATCACTTTTGACAGAATCTTCAAAGAGATATGAATCCCATTAGAAGCAGCAAACATTCCACTTGCGAATGTATTGGATGAAATAATGCGGATCTGTAAATAGTTTAATTAAACTATTAAAAACTAAACTGTACTTAATCCTATACAGCAAATATGAAAACCCTATGGCCGTAGTAGAGAAACGCCTGGGTTAGTGCCCGTGCAGTTTTTAGCTGCCCGAGCAGTTGAGAATTGTTGCCGGGCAGGCTAAAAACTGCTCGGATACCCACCCTGGCGTTGCTATACTACGGCCACTGAATACCGTCCAGGCCGGCATTAAAACAGAGGTCTCGAATGCGTCTGATACTGATTGAGTTCTGTGGCCGTATTCATCAAGTGGGTAACAGAGGGGCCGGACATTCCACAAGCGCCCGCCCCTGACCTGGGAGCCACCCGAGGAAAATGTAATAGCGGTAATGGGAAGTCACTCTATTACAGAGAAATTATATCGTTTTAATAGTAAATTTGTAATTTACTCACGGTTCGATTGCCTGACCAGGTGATCTTTTGTATGTTGGTCTCACATCTCTCCCCAATAAAGCCTTCCTGACAGTCACAGAAGAACTATAAATGGTATGTAATACATGTTAACAAATATCATTTATAAAATCACCATTAAAATGTAGGTAGATTCAAAACAACTTAATAAACAATAAATTATTTCATGCTATTTTTGAAATTTAACCTACCTCGTCCAACTCAGTGACACATTTTCCGTTGAGAGTGCAAAAATTGGGGGGACATAGATCCACTGGTTTGTAGCAGGTGAATTTCTAAAACAATAGAGCTAAAATGGTAAAATTAATATATAATAAGTTTAAAACAATAAGGAATGTAATGGCATCGGAAGTTTGAATCAAACTCAGGTACTTCTAGTTAGTATAGTCAAACGTCAAACGACTCTTTGAGATTAGTTAGGCCATTCAATGGAAGGAAATTCACTTAAAAGTCTGTTGCAACGCTAGCAGAACATGATCAAAATAGATTTGTTTCTGTTTTCGCAGTCCTAACCTCATTGACTACATAACTTTAGTGGTGCTAGGCAATCCGTTTTCATAACTTACATTCCATCCATGCTTGCAGGTGCATTTGAATCCATTTCCTTCTGCAGTACAGGTATCGGTTGCATCCCGGTAGCATTCCACACAACTGTCTCTTATTCTCATATTGCCAGGCACTTCTTTCTCGGGAGCTTCGTATTTGACGTCGGCTAAAATGATACTTTAAAAGTTTACTATAGTTTGCTCCAATGGTAGAGAGGACATGGTCCCTGCGTATATTTCCATTTTCTACCCCGCACCTGCCAGCAAAGTTCGCGCGCGGTTAGCAACTACAACTCACGGCTCGTCGCGCCCCAACCCAACGATGCAGAGCAAAATCGGATAGCGAAAACTTGGTGCACGATTCCTGGATTTGTTTGACAGTCAACTTAATTTATTTTGGTACCATTCCATAGCTCGTAGTTTGATCTAGGGAAATGAGTTTTTTGGGAAAAATTAGTTCAGTAGTTTCGGAGAAACATGAAGTTTAACTTTTATAAAGGGGCACTGTCTTTTAACTCCACTGCGGCCGTTGGCGAACAGTGAACTTTTGGTGTAAAGCGTAAAGCGTAGATTGCTAGTGTGCTGTGGGCAAAACAGACACATACAAAAATAGATTTCTTAACACGGCTTCTTTATTCTATATATTCATACAAAATATTTATTTCTTTATTTTCTGATGTATGTTTTACAGATTTAATTCGCTTCCAAAGGTAAAACAACTTTACTATTTTATTGGCGATGTTGGGAGAAAACAGAGTAACCATGACTATGACTGATTGCGGGGCTGGGAATTTAAGGAGCCGGGCCGGGCCGGGCCAGAAATGAGAGCCCGGCCGGCCTTTTCCCAGTCCTGGCTGACTAATTATGAATATTTTCCGAATTTCTGTTTCCGAATGATTGACAAACGTATTATATATTTTAAAAGTAGGAATAACTGACAAACGCACTGACTATTATTTAGCATATGAGAGGCTGACTATATTCAGTAAGTTATAGTCATGTATTACCCAATACTTATGTAGACTGAGGCAACAGAATATAAATAGTTTTCATTTAGTTTTAAATATAATGTTTTAAAAATAGATTACTCTTATATTCATAGCAATGCCCGGGTTTTGAAAATGTTTTTGTGCAAACACTAACCAGGAATAGTACACTTTAAGTAGTCTGGATGTGGCGTCAGTTCTCCTGGAGCAACACAACGAACAACTAGGACATCTCGAGACGGTTCCAGACATTTCAGTTTAATCGAAGAACCTGAAATATTTTAAATTATAAAAATTGTATTATCAATATTAAATAAGTTCAGTCTTAGCAATTACCTTGCGGTAGGGTCTTGTTGCTGACTTCTTCAACCTGATCGGGGAGTGCCTTATAGATCTGACTTAAGTCGCAGACTGGCTTCTCACAGAATTCTAAAATAAATTAATTCAGTTATTTTTAAAACTAAACAATACTATTAATATAGAACCATGCTTAAATATTATATTTACAAGATAATCGTATACGCCTGAAGTATTGATTTCTCGAAGGCTTTATTCTTTCTCAATACTTTTCATGATGAGAATATTTTACGAGGATTTGAATTAGGAAAAAACTTTAAACTTACTTGGCATTCTACAAATTCCGGTAACGTTTTCCATAGCTTTGCTAAGACCAGTATAATTAAACGGTGAATTATCCCAACGAGATATTTCATTTAAATGAATCAAACCAGCCCTAAAAATAAAATTAGTAATCTTCAAATTAGTAAAGAATATCCACAGTTTCTATAAATAACTTTTGTTTTAGGTGGTAGATGTTTTGCCAATGTGTTTTGTGTAATACTTGCTTATTAAATAATATTTCCCTGTTTTTTGAGGTGGCACAGGGGTTAGATGCTTTGCGTCACACTGTGCGCCAAGGAGGACAAACGAAATAATGGACCGTGTCCCTTTTAGAATATTAAAGTTATTCGTTTATGAAAACTAGCGAATGGAATTGTTCCACAAAACTGGCGCCCGTAGTTGTTTGCAAGCTCTTTCGAACGGTAGTATTAAAATAGTAAAGAGTAATTAACAAATAAGCCATGTTTCGTGCAATAAGATTTGTCTGCTCAAAATTGCTCTGTCTTTGTTCATGAGGGCGCAGCGAGCCGTAATCATAAGCTAGAGGTCGTGTTTCAAGTTAGAAACTGTAAAAAACGCTCATGTTGCGTGTTATTTCCTTTCTTTTATTTTTAATTATTTAAAACACTAACCTTTTCTTTTGTCTCATTAGGTAATCTGCGTGACCATTCAAGTACATTATATCAGACGTAATACCATATATTCTACTGAAAATAAAACAAGTTATTTAACTAAGTTAGTGAGAGTCTAAAATTAGCTTCTACCGATTTGGTTGATCGCCCATTTAAGTTATTTAAGTCATTTAAAAGTAAAGTTATTTAGGTATTAATAATACGTTCATTAAAAGTATAATCTATATTACTTACAACATATATTTGAGTAATTCAATTCCATTAGATGTTGCTATATCGGCTTTGTCCACAAGGTCCCGTCGATCTTCCTGTCTGCACCACATTAGGGAGGACATAAAGGATTTACGATATTCCAGAGGAACTAAAATGTTAAAGTTATAAGATTATATTAGATTGTTTTAAATATCTATATTTTATGGAAAGATATAGTCCATAACATAAAGAAGACTATAGTGTTGTGTAAGGTTTGTAAAATTGATCGTTCTTTGGGAAAATTGGAAAACCATTATTTAGTTTGAAGAGCAATTTTTGGTTTGTTATCAGAAAAATATTGTTTTACTAGTTTTGTTTTGTATCATAACCAGAAAAAGGCAAATGCGCAATTGGGGAAGCCTATGTACACCACCGCGCTCTGCCAAACTGAATTTATATACACATTCTATAGAAATTACTCCAGAATGAAGCAATATTTACTTACTCATTCTATAACATGCGTTTTCACCTTCAACGTATTCAATAGGACACGGATGATTGCACCAAACAGGAAGAGCTAAAATATATCTGTCAATTATGAGAATTTATTATAATAACAGCCTCAAGGGACTTTGCTGGCCAAATGTGTTACAAACAGACTAGGTTGGACCTCACAAAAATTTCTAAAATGGCCAAATTTTGGTCTCTTGTTTTTCACGTATATAACTAATTGTAAGCTATAAACCTACTAGTGGTTTCCAAATTCGTCGAAGTTTCCATGTCCGGGGTGGTTTCTAGCTCCGTTGTTGGTGTCACGTTTAGTACTGTACTGGATTGAACTCCATCTCCTAAGGTTGTCTCAGTTTGAGGCAATGTTGTTGTTCTGATCACAGTAGTTGTTTGAGGCATAATGATTTGTTCCAAAGTTGTCGAAGCTGTAAAAAGTGATTCAAGATGATTGTTTTCCATAAAGTTTTAGTCGACGCCAAACTACAATCTTATATTTCAGTAGGATACGTTTTGTTTTCGGGAAATGAAGAAAAAATAAAATTAAAAAGCTATGATAAACTGCAAATTTTTTGAACTTTCAAAAGAAAACGTTTGCCAATCCTTTATCCTACCTTTATTGGCTCCAGTTTTCGTTGTAGTTGTCTCCTTCTCATTCGTCTTCGTAGCTTTCGCGATCCATTTGATTGAACTGGTATAATCCGAAGTTGTTGTGATTACAATATCTTTAGTTGGACTTGTAATTGGTTGAATCACTTCAGTGGTAGTTTCCGTTAATTCAGAAGTCGTGGTTGCAAGATTAACTTCTTTGGTAGACTCTGTAAACATTCCATTGCTTTGTTTAGTTAACTTCCCGGTCGTGGTAGAAGCCTGGAAGCCAGCAGAAGTTTCCTTATTCGGCGTAGTTGAAGCTTCTGGAGTAGACCACTCGATCTTCTGGGTAGAAGTTGTCCACAATTCTCCATTTGTAGTTGTTTCTCTCGTTTCGGTAGTTGCTTCTTGAGTGATTTTATTAATTATTGATTCTATAGTACTAATAGGCTTGTCAGTCGTCACAGTACTTATTGGCAAAGAGTTCTTTGTCGAGATCGTAATTTGAGAAATCGATGTTTCAGCGATAGTTGCAGAAGTTTTGGAAGGTGTTTCTGAACTTGTCGTCGAAATTGCGAAGCTTCTTTCAACAGTAGTTGTTGTATCAGTGAATGCACTTGTGTACTCTGCTTCAGCATTGGTAGTCATCTCCGGTAATTCCGTGGTCAAAATTGTATTTTGAGAAGTCTTCGTACTACTGACAATTTCATTAGCTATAGTAGATTTCTCGAAACTCTTAGTCGGAACTTCAGTTGGCTTAATACTGAAGATTTTCCTTTGTGTGACCGTTTCAACTGTGATTGTGGTTTGAGCCTGCTTGGTATGAGTTGTAAAAAAGTTAGTTGGTTTGTGGGTACGAGCCAACAATGCCTTTGTAACAGGACTGATTGTCCAATCTTTTGGTGTTCGTTTTACGTGGACGCTTGTAGCAGAGTTTGTTTCCATTTTTAAGGATTCCATCTTGGTTGTAGCATCATCTTCCTTCTTTTGTTTGGTAGGAATAAGGTGTGAAGAAGTAGTAGTTTGAGCAATTGTGGCAGTTTCTTTTCCAACGGTAGCTTCCGGGATTGTTTCCATTGTAAATCTATCAGTAGTTCTATGTGGTTTTGTGGTTTCGGTTGAAACATAACTGGGCTCGGTTGTTGAAACTGTTTCAGTTGTGGTAGTCGTCTCAGGAGTTGATGTCGCAATTGCTACGGTAGTCGGTTCAGGAGCAGTTGTTACAAGTGTGCTTGGTTTCAGTGTCGATTCTGTTTTAGCTGTTGACGTTTGAATCGATGTGACAGAAGTAGTCAAATCCGGAGTACCGGTTGTCATTGTTGTCAAATTGGTTAAAGCCCAATCTAAAAACGAAACCACTTGGAAATTATATTGTTTGATTTTAGGGAAATGCTAATACAATGATTTTAAAATCTTGTAAACTATATTAAAATGTTTTAAAAATATTTAACTGTTTAAAAAGATGTACCCCTTGGCGCATTATAGGTCTTTATGATAAACTGCAGTTTACCTGAGGTTGTTGTATCCTCCGTTTTTGTTGTCTTTTCGCTTGTAGAGGTATGGTCGTCCGAATTTGCCGTAGATACAGTGAGATCTTCAGTGGTCGATTGACTAAATGAATGATTATGGACAACATTTAAAGGATTTTCTTCATTAAAACACTTTATCCAAAATATAATTGATTACAGAGAAACGGTACATACATTGAAAAAGATGAGTGGGTGACCTTACGATTTGGAAAAATAAATTCAGGGTTTCTTTGCAATTGATTTTAAAGTTAAAGACTAAAATATAAAATGTCATTCTGTAAAATGGAAATCTGGTTTCTTAGTTGGATGGATTCATTAATTTATCTATTAAAGCTGAAAATTTGTTTTCTTTTTGCACCCTTCGCCCTAGCGAAGCATATCGCCATTACTGTAAGTTTTAGGATTGGTTTGAATGTTTAGGATTGGTTTGAATGAATGTAATTTCAGAACTTTTCTCTTAAAGTTGGATAGAATGCTATAATCATGGGATTGAGAAGTTAAACCTCTTAAAGTTTTTCATTATATATAAATATTCTTTGACAAAACGCATAGAACCGGCAGTCAAGGGACTGAGAAGAAATCTTTTTTAGAAAGAATAGATTTACAGTACTAATAGTACGTTTCAAAGGAACAATTCTAATAAGGGGAGATTTCAAATGAAGAACTGTTAAAAGATTCTTATAAGAGTTAAGATAATAATATTTCCACAAAGAATAGATTTACAGTACTAATAGTACGTTTGAAAGGAACAGTTCTAATAAGGGGAGATTTCAAAAGAAGAACTGTTAAAAGATTCTTATAAGAGTTAAGATAATAATATTTCCACAAAGAATAGATTTACAGTACTAATAGT
>JAQGAV010002847.1:0-14123 GCA_034691345.1 Phasmarhabditis papillosa
TTCCCATGCCGGGAATCGAACCCGGGCCGCGTGGGTGAAAACCACGAATCCTAACCACTAGACCACATGGGATCTATGAGCAGTTCGATTATAATACCTCTTGCAATCAAAATGGGATTGATTAGCATTTACATTTTGAAATTATGCCTGAAATATAACGGAGAGTTTCTATGCGAGTAAAAGCTCGTTGGAAATGAAATGAATCGTTTCAAAATAAGACGACATTGAAATCTGCAGACTGGCCGTTAAAGTTATACAATAAAACCATGATAATAATTCATATTTGTGTTTGAATAACATTACATTAAACATTCTGAATACATGAGAGTTATGTTAAACTAACAAAGTCTACTGTAGAGTGTAAATATCATATCATCTAACATGCATTTCTACAAACTTCTACTTGCCTGCAGCTTCTTGGCTATAGCCTGGGTAAGTTAAATAGATTGTAGTCTTTTAGCTCTCCCGTATTGGATTACGAAACAGACTTTATTCCATAAGCCTTAATTAATATGTAAACATATTTAAATATTATTTAAAAGAACAACCAAAATATGCATATTCTAGGCTTGTACTCCTACTACTACTACTACTACTTCAACTGCAGCCCCTACAACCACAACACCGACCACGGCAGCGCCAACAACAACTCCCACAACGACACCGACTACCGTAGCAACAACTACTAAGAAGACTGGTAAGCGATATTTAGAATAATAATATACATAGATTATAGAAGATTAGAAAGATAAGGTTCGATTCAAAAACCACAGTGAAACGCAAAACATATTCATTTTATGATTATATGAAAACTATGTGACTATGAAGAGCTCGGTCTGGGCTAAGACCGGCTGAATCCTAAAATTTAAGCCCCAAATTCAAGATTATTCTAACTATAACTACAATCTTTTAGCTAGAAGAAAACGACAAGCCGACCAAGTTCAATTGACTGTTGTTACTGAGAAAGTATACAGTACAGCCACTCTACAGGATAATCTAAGAATTATTGCCAAGACTGTAAGTAATAATAATAATATTATAATAATATTAATAATAATAATAATAATGTATTATTAATAATACTTTAGATCGATGAATGTGAATCGAACGAGGGAATCAAGTATGACGAGTCAACTCTACACAAAGTAGCAAAGAATCAAAACGGAAAGTTTGCTGTTGTTTATACGTAAGTAAACTAATATAAAGTATATAAACAATAACTGTTATTAGAAATCCCAGAAGTTTCTTAATACAAAGTTCTTCGTTCAAATAAGCAGCTTTCTTAGCGAACTACCATTTTCTTTTGGAAACTCCTAGAATACGAATTTCGTTCCACTTATCCAAATGTTTTATTCCAATTGATTTTCGAGCCATCTTCCGCACTTCAACTTCTAAGCGATAACGTTGGTTATGTTTTAGCGACCAACATTCACAGCCGTAGATCATAGCAGACAGAACAGTTCAGTTCCATAGGCGGGCTTTCAGGTTCAAAGGCACATTTCAAGAGTTATAGTACTTGCTATGAGCTCCAAAAGAGTCCATGAAGCCGAGATCCGTTTTGAAAGCATAGTATCATAATTGAGTGGTATTGTGACTGTAGATCCAAGTAGTTGAAGGAATTGACTAGTTGTGTTGTTTCTCCAGACACGATTATGTTGTTAGATTGTTGGCTGCTTGTCATATATCGTGTTTTCGAGAAATTGATATCAAGTCCAACATTCTTTGCTCCATTTACTAAGTGTTCCATGTTCTGTACCAAACTGCTTGCGTTTTTGCCAATCAATACCAAATCATCAGCATAAGCAAAGTAGTGTAGATCTTCTCCATTGACTTGTATAGCTTCGTCTGTCCAGTCTATTTTAGTATAGTTTTAATAGGCAAACATAAATTTACCCAAACTTCCATTTCACAATCTTGCAAGTTTGATTTTCGCAATTATTTGCAATTTTCTCGGGCAGGTGTTTTCGGAAGGTTACGATACCTTTCTTTGGACGCAGCTGAATTAATAGAGGTGATTACTTCTGGCAAGCCGGCTGTACTCAGTTATTGCTAGTCAGACCACCTCAGCGGGTTACTGTAGCTTAATAGCGTATTTCTAGTTAAGGACCAGTCTAATTTAGTCGTACAAACTCAAAGTAACGTGACTCCGAGCCTTGGATTGTTTAAATATCCTCAATTTGTGTTCTTAGGCTATCCTTAAAATATATTTCTTCAAAGAGGAAATTCTCTTATTTTCTGATTTAGAAGGTTACTCCAGGGACTGACTGAACTACTAGGGTAACATGTCGAACGAATCGTTCTTCTTTGATCCGAACATCACTACTTTTGTAAAGAATAGTAGTCTGTACAACATATCGGAACACGACCCGTATCAACTGTTCTGTTACGAGAAGCCTGTAGGTCGTTTCAAGACCATTGAATGTGACTACCCATTCTCGCATTATGTTGAAGCAGTACTATACAGAAGTGAGTTTAGGCAAAGTAACTTTGAATGTTTGAAAAATATGTAATGAAAATGGTAATTTGAATTATTACGATATTATCACCATGTTCCTATTTTGTGTCCTGATCATTGGAAGAATATTGCGGCGTTGTGTTATATCAGCTCGAAACATGAAATGTGTTCAAGGATTTTGAGCTGATCAACTCACATAATATACAAAAAGTTGTTAAACCTTAAACAACAATCCCATCATAAGTTGGCTTAACCGTTGTTTCAAAAAGAACTTTAAGTGCGTGAAATGTTTTATATAAGCTTAAGAATGGGTTTTGCAACGTATTACTAATAACGTGTTGACTTAGACCCGCTGTTAACTAAATGAATATCACTTTTCCCAGGTTTCTTCGGTTACTTTTTCGCGTTCTTTGAATTGCTGACGGTACTTTTGTTTTGGTTCTGCAACCTGTGGATTGAGAAGGATTTCACCGAAGCATTTCTGTCGGTATGCAAGGAGCCATACAAATTGAAACATCACTTTCCAACATTCCGTTTAGATGACATCTTGGAATTGTTTAACAAAGTAGTTACAAGTACATATTTATTAATTCAACTTTCGAAATAGTGCTTTTAAAATAAAGAAAATAATATAAATCCCGAATAAAGACGAAAACCTGATAAAACAAATCTAAAAAAAGTTGATTTTCAGTGCGTCGGTCTGGGAATAACGGCTTGCACATTCACGAAACTTGGCTCCATGGCAATAGATTTTCTACAACCACAAGAACAAGAACTGTAAGTTTTCCGATAAGAAATGTTTCTAAAAGTATTGAATACAAATGTAGGCTTGAATATTAGTCTGTTTCTCTTTGTGAACTAAAATTGTCCATTTTTTGAAATTTCAGGTATCCTCTACTGTCCCGACTCTATGAGATGTGTGCCACTGCTGCCGAGATGTCAATTTGTTTTGGAATGCCGATCTATCTTCTAATGGCTATCTATATGAGTACGAAGAGAAGGCAGTTCTACTCGTGCTGTACATGGTATGGTTTATAAAACATATTTGAGTCTAAAAGTTATTTTGTTATGGCTAAATTTTTAGTGGTTAGTAGTTGCCTTTATATAAAGAATCGCACAACCTGTATTTCGATATTATGGTTTTCATATCCTTGTTTTGTCTGAATGTTTAAAAGTTAATAGCTGACCTTACCAAACCGAGGCGCTCTTGAGTTTGAAAAATTTGATCCTGAACTTAGTAAACCTTTTTGTTTCATAATTTCATTGTAGGATGCCTTACTTCCTGATTCTATGTCTCTCCGGAACCATCTCGTACTTCTACTTTGCTCCGGACGTAATTGACCCAACTAGACTTGTGGTCGTCTTCCTGCCGCCAACGCTCACATTCGTGCTGACTTTTGGATTGATTGGATTGGTGAGAAAAATTTTCACAGTTTTGTAGTTTTTTTGGCAATTATGATGCAAATTTAAAAATTTCTTTTGGAATAGATGTATTCATTAAAGTGGTTGATTTTCTTGTTCTAGGGAATATTCTCTTTCGTTTGCTGCTCCAAAACTGCAAGTGTTCATCGCTTTGATGTGGTGGTCTTCGATGCAAGAAGCCGTCTAGGATGGGCTTGTTTGTATGCTTTTGCTGCACATTTACCAGCTCTTGCAGCACTTTGTAAGTTGTTTAGGTGGCAGTAAACTCCTTAAAATTTGGGAATAAAAAAGCTTGACTCAGGTTTCAAGTCTAAACACATTTTTAAGTTGAGCCAACAATACAGCGAATTGTCGTTTCTAACTACTCTGGCAATACAATCAATAATCAAGCAATATATAATGCTATGTTTTAAATAATTTAAAAGTTTTTAACGATGAAATAAAGTCATCCAATTTATTGACTATTTCACAAATATTCTAATGATTAATGAATAGTTTATATAAGAATGTAGTAAAATCCTTATTTTAATAAAAAATTCACTTTAATAGTTTAGTAATAATAGTTTATAAATTTATAAATAAACATACTCCAGCTTGCTTTATCTCCCTGTATCTTTTGGTGGATCGTGAGAGCTTTGTTGCCGTCTATTCCAACCAAATGACTGCCAGAGTTTGGCATTACCTCTTCCCGTGGTATGTTCGCAAATAAACTCAGTATTATTATTTGTATTTGGAAACTTTTGGACACTAATTTATTTGTATAATCATATTCTTGCCTGAAGTAACCGTTTCCGCTTGAAAATTTCTTTGATGTCTTTGAGATTGAGGTTGTAGTAGCTTGCTTCTGGTAGCTTGTAGTCGGTTGCAGTAGATATGACAATTTTGTGACTCAATATGACCCGAAATGATCTTTACTAACATCAATTTTAAGAGAAGAGTCATTCCGGAATCTTAGGAAAAAAACATATATAATTTAACATTAGGTCTTGGAGTGCACAAACATGGGTCAGGTGAGTTGCTGGTTTTCCAAGCATTCTGCATCTGTGGGAAGTAGAACCCACTACCTCAGATCCTGCTTATTGTAAGCAAAATTGTGTTTTCATAAGCATAATTATAAAGTGCTACCGCATTATATAATGTATTATTAATTTCAGGCTAACCTTAGCTCTGGCGTTTATGATCCTGCCATCGTACCGTGAGGTTGTACTATGTGGCTGCCGTAAGAGAAAATTTGTTCAGCCGGTGAGTGGTAAACTAGACAGGATGATGAAAAGTCGCAAAGAACCCGAATTTAAACCTTTTCTATTTTTCATATAGTTGACGGATGAATCGTTTGCAGTGGTGTACCGTAGAGCTTTGAAGGAGCGCGAAAATCAAGAGGAAACATAAAAGTAACCTATATGATTGTGCGCTCGCATTATAATAAATATATCTTTATCTGCAAGCGATTCGTCCGTCTACTAAATGTTGCAAGTATCTCGATTTCCGACGAGTGCATTTGGAATATTTACTGAAAAATAAGAGCCAATTCCTAAAAGAAGTGCGTTCTATTAATCTGGAAGTGCTAATAATTTTTGATATCGGGCCTAGAACCGTTTGACTCCTTTGTAATGTTACAAACTTTCTTCAATATGACTTTCGCACCTTATACCTGCCTTACAAGCTGTAATCATTTAGTCGGTGTGACAACAGGGCAAATATCTTTAATTTTATAATAACTATTAACTGCTCATTATAATTTGTTTCAATTGAGTGGACAATTAACCAATAAATTCGATAGCAAGCCCGTTATTTTCATTAGATACGCATACCTAAACTATACTCAGTACAGTAGTGCTAAGGTATCAAGATTTTTTATCCAAAAGCAGTTTATACGACAGGTGTAATTTAACAATTAGTTGGTTGAAGTTGGTCTTTTGCGGATTTTTAATTAACAATTTGTTGAAAGTGCGTGCCAATCGGGGCAGATGCAAAATCACCTGTCACAAGTTACTAGGAAATATAATTCTGATTCAAATAACAAAAATGACAAAATCAAACTAGAGGGTATCAACTAATAAAATACAGGTGTCCTAAAAGCACAGTAAATCTCATCTGAAAAAACAAACTCACAAATGTATTAGGTTTCAATCAACGATTATTTTAACGAAGCGTTCTTTCAACCTAGACAAATAATTGAAATTCGATAATGAACTTGCATGTGTTTCAGGTCATGATGTATCCACCACCGCCACCAGAGGTGTCTGCATCTGACAAGAAAATACGTCCTAGTTCGGAACCTACTCTACCAACTGCACCCCCTCCCTACCCCATAAAGACCGCCGTTGCAATTGTCGCCTAAGAAACATTTGATCTACTCATTTCTACATTATATGCATTATACTCAAACACATGTTTTCCATCGACTACAATAAAGGTTACCGCACCATGTTAACCACTTCTTGCAACATGTGTTCTCTATTAAAATCACTCTGTTATGTACTAGTAAGCAAAACAAATTAATGTTAATAAATATTACAATAAGATTGTTTGTTTTACTCACATATGTATGTTTTAACTACTAGAAAGATGTATTCGAAGCACAAGCCTTTGCAATATCCATTCTTCGTAAAATGTCATGTCAATTTTGACTATTTAAATTGATTCTAAAATCAAGGAGGTGAAGAAAGTTGCTTTTTAAAAGGGGGAAATCTAGTTTTCCTCATTTTAAAACAAATATGCAAATTTGCGGCCTCTTAGGATTAGGTGATAAGTGCTATTGATATGCGCAAATAGAACAAACTGACAGCAACAGGTCACTTTCAAGAAAAGCTGTGCTGCAATGCTCGGAAAGGTTGGTTTCTTCTCCTTTTTGGACATTTCATTTAATTAGTTGTGAATGATAGATTTACTTCTTTTCATTTCTATATTTTGGCAAACAAACGCTTTTATGCTACTGAACTGTTTCAAACTTGATTATAGTATCTACAAATCTTTAGCTTGAGTGCAGTGTGGGTGGGTGGAATGATCTACTGAACAACAGATCGAATATACTTGTTTAAGCAGCTAGCACTCTCGTGTTTTCAGGTTGTTTTAATCGTCTCAATAGTCAATTCTGTAGGTGCGCAATGGGGTTGGGGTAATTATGGAAATGGAAATCGTAAGTTTTTTTGACGATGATGTTTATTTACCGCCAAGTATATGTCAACTGAAATAACAATGCAGTTGAAATAAATATGATAAGTTGTTTGATTTGTAGAAACTTTCAAAGGCTTTCAATCTACTGGTGATAACGTAAAGACGTGTATGTAGTGTCGTTACACGATCAAATGAGAGGCTTTTAAATCTTTAACCGTTTAACTAACTTATCTGAAATCTGAAATGAGCTTTTAATACATATTTTTTCTAATTTCCATAACATTTACGGTATACACAGTTAGAGTTGACTCATAGCATAATTAGTATTTAGCTGGTTGCTTGTTTTCCCCAAAAGTCTTTTCTTTATAGAGGCTCCCGTGCCGAATAACAATGTCGGTATTGGCTATCCAACTGCTTATGGACTTATGGTTGGAAGACCGAACAGTGGATATGGGCCATCGGTGAGATTTTGAAAAGATATAGTTTCCTTACGATTTTTTTTTTATTTTTTACTTTTTTCCTTACGAAAAGATTTTACGGGCTACAAATTCCATATCAACCAGATTCCACGTTTTCAAAACATTCAGTATATTTAGTTATAAACAATTTCTAGACCTATAAAAACATAATTGAACAGGTACAGAAAAGTGATTATTTTACTTTATTATCAGACACTCGATTTTGTAAAAGTTTCTTTAAGCCCAACGGCCACGGTACCGGCTTCGGGAGCCCTCTACGTTGCCTGAATGGTGGAGCGCATATTGGGCAGTGTAGGCTTGATCAGGTGGGTATATGCTCGTATTATCCAAGCAAAATCCCTACCTGCTGTTTAATAAAAATGTTTTATTCTTATTTTAGCTATTGTACGAGCATAATACGTTTTGTAAATAACGCAGTGTCAGAAATTGTTCAAATTTTTAATTCCAATGAGATATTACTTGGCTTGTAGATACTTAGTCCGTTTGATTACTGTATCTGGGCAAAGAATAAACTGTTCGTCATTATTATTATTCTTAACTAAGTGTAAACACCAAACTCACTTTATATATTTGAGGACTCAATATGTATTGCCCTTGGAGGAACTTGCATCCATGGTTCGTGCTGCACAACCCCTTTCAGTGGATTGAACAAGGCAACATCGGTAGCGCCAGTGATCGAAGGCGATGTGAGTATTTTAAAATAATACAGTTTATGTTAGTTTAGTCTTATGTACTATGCGAAACAGATTCAATAATGTGTTGTTCAAGTGCTTATAGTTTTCTTTTAAGTTTCTCCTTACTCTTGAATTCAAATATAGCTTAAAAAGTATTTTCATTTCTTGTATCACTCGTATCACATTAATAGTGGATTTCTTTGAGGCAGGGAATCCGCCATTTAATCCTGAATCTTCCAAGCCGAGACGGCTCCTTTCTAACATTCATTCTTCGGGTGCAGGAAACATGGGATAAGTAAGCTGCTGGTTTCCCAATCAACTAAAAATAGAAAACATTACTTTAGCGTGTTTCAAGTGCACCATAAAACTAATTTTTGGCCTTCAAAAATATTTAACTCACAATCAGTAGTAAATATTTCAAAACTTCCAAAAAATCTCACAATTAGGTGTCTGCGCCTGTTGTCACTAGGCCAACAACAACCCCTGCACCTAAGGTAGAAACTGAGGAAGATATCAGCATTGAGGTAATTTTTTATAAGTTTACAAAATCAATAACATTATACAAGGCCCAAACAGTATACTATTTTTTCATACACTGAGTAACGTCTAAACCACATGAGTTCATACAAGGCCGAAACATTTCAATTTCCTATATGTATTTAGTAGTGCTGGTTTAACGTAGATGGTAAACGTAGAGCGTTTGCTGTAAAATTTTGGGAACTTCGAATAAGTTGCGTGATTCCTTCAATGGAACCTCCAGCGCTTGTCGGCTTTACAGTCCATATTCGGTTCGGACTTGTGATGGACCTGGCGAAACTAACGATATTTTGAACACGGGTAATAGCATAATTTTTTATAGTATTTCAGTATAGTAGATAATGACAATTTAGGATGAGGAGAAACGCGAACGCGAGGAGATGTCAAAAATTATTGCAGCAGCCTTGACGACTTCAGTGCCCAGTGTAACTGCAACTACAGTTACCGTACCCGAGCTAGTGGATCACGCAACTGTATGTAAACTATTATCTTTGAATCCTCTGTTTCGATGCATAGCTATTTCTTTTTCTTCTCTCATGATGCTGCTGCCATAATAACATTTAATAATAATAAAAGCACATGTAATAAGGTTATCCATAAAGTTTACAAATGAGTACTTCATTATTTTAATAATAAACCATTGAAGTAAAACCCCGTTTTTGAACTTGTGTTTATCGAAATTTTAAAAGTCTTCTCATATTTTTTGCTGAATTGGAATGTTTCGCAACACTTTATAAAACTTTATAAAAAGTTTATTTAATAATCGGATTTAAAGGAATATTTAACAATCAATTTCAGCAGTGTGACAGTGGTCTTCGTGCTGTTGGTCCTTGTGCTGAGGACTCAGACTGTCCTACTCTACACAAATGTGAAACTAATATGTGCTGCTATGTTGTGTAGTAAAACCTACATATATTCTAACTTATTATTATTTATTTTGGTTTTTATCAATTTTGTACTCCATAAACTTTTTTTATAAGTTTATATTAGCGAATGAACTCTTAATTTTGAAAACCGTCTAATAAATGCAATTCGGGGATCATACACGTATGCCTTCAGTAAACCCTCATAACTATTTATTGTTTACACATACAAAATAAGTATATGAATATTTCTCGCAAAAAGGTGTATATTTTAAAGAAAATAGTTCCGTCGTTTCTAATGAAGAAGGCAGGTTTGATTGTGATTATTAGACTAAACCTATTGTAAGTTAGGTAAATAAAAGAACTCATACTCATGAACATGTTCAATCTATAACTGAACATTCGAAAAGTTAAACAATATGTATGTTTGTTATAACAAAACTTGGAATATTTCTTCAACCGATCAAATAAAACTGAAATTGTTTGGTGGACAATACACCATTCGGTTTCAGTCTGAGTGTCACAAGGAACCATAAAACGTGTTAACAATACAAGACAAAGAATATGACCAAATGAATGAGAGAATCAACTTGTTGAAGAAGGAAGCGGCTACTTTACACTAGGACGCACGTTCGGGCAGAATAGTTTATAAACAGGGCCAACTGAACAACTGAAGTGACCAGTAGGCTTTTATTTTATATTTGAAATCTCATCTATGTTATTTTATTAGAAAGTTCTTTTATGTGATACATGAAAATTTGAGGAAGATGTTCAGGCACTTTTAGACACCGCTTAGACACATCTTTTGATGAAAAAAACTGTATAAAATTTTTTTTATCCATTTATGATTGAATTGGGCCCCTGGACATCAAAGTTTTGAATTTATAAGCAGAAATATATTAACTTTTCAGGAATTGTTGACGGTTATGTGAGCTTTATCGAATCTTGCAACTTGATTTAGCCAAATGTTGCAAATTGTTTAATGCAGTGGAGTAAAACTTAAACTTCCATATTTGTTTGGAAATTGATTCTACCTTAATTAGATACTTTTACCTTATTGTATTTTTATAAGTAATGCCAGATTTTCTGAATTGGAACTTCCTAAACAGGCACCCCGCAGCGATGTAACAAAAAGAGAAAACATTAGCAACACCGCCAGAAATGTTAATCCTAGCTTCTAGAACGTGATATTTGTATGCTTTTGCATCAGTTCTTATATTCAAACTAAGTTCTGTAATTCGGAATATTGCTAATCCGTTTTTACCCATGCAAGTGTATGATTAAAAACTAATAAACAAAGTTCAGTACGTCGATATGCTTTTTTGAAAACTCATCACTGTGATCACGATGTATCCAAACTTTCATTCGGAAGTATCAGTGCATGCAATCAGTCTTGTCAGAACAAAAAGTTACATGCTATCTATCCCAAGAAGGTATCTTTAGAAAACCAGTTCTCATTTTCATATCGTTTGCCATAAGATCTGTGATTTGGTCAATTACCTGAATTCAATCACATCTACCTAAGATTTTAAGGAGAAAACTAAGATTTTCTTAGTTTAAAAATAGTTTCTTTTTCTGTCTATTTTTGCAAAACTTGTTCGGGCTTACACTATCTTTTAATGTTTATGAGTTACGCAATATAAGCTCTATTTAACCTGATCAGCTAGTTACAAATTTTTCTGGCAATCGTTGCATTTTCAATTTGAAAATATAGCAATAGCAATTTAGATTACTTTGTTTAATATGGTTGAAAAAGTACAGCAGGGGGTTATTGTTGTTTCTTCATCATTGCTTCTTTCTTTAATTCAGTAACATTTCTAATACTTATATTCTGTTGAGAGAAGTTTATTGAATTTTCCATTGTGACACTTCGATATGAATAATGCTTTGTTTTAGATAATGAAACTACTTCTGACTGCCCTACTTTTCTGCATTTTGGCTAATTCCCTTATTGTTAGGTAGGTTGATGTGTATGCACGGCCAAAAAATGTTGTCTTTATAAATACATAGAAATACAGTCTGATTCATGAGGAATAATGGAGTGTTACTTGCGTACTTTTATGCAATTTTGCGTATATTTTTGTATTGCGAAAACGTTCACAGTCATTTTCGGGGAGATTCTTTTTTCACACTCCGTTATTACTCTCGGATCTTACTATAATAGTATATTCAAAACCAAATAATATTTGGAACAAATTTGCCATAAAGAGGCAAATTACTTTGTGGGTTAAACTATTATTTTTACTTTTCATATATTTGACTGTCATTATTAGTTATCGTTAATATTTAGTTTAATGATATTTGAGATCAAAAATAACTGTATTTCATTTGGAAATTTTAGCGCTTTGTCTTTAGCGCAGGGTAAATGTTTGGTAAAACGGATAGCGGATTTTAATAACAAATCTTTGTCCTTTTAGCTCTCTGATAATATTGGATATTATTTCAGTTCTTCGATACCCCATCAAATCGAACCAAGTGGATATCGATCTGAACCGATTGCAACCAGATTCGATAACCAAATCAACAGAAGAAGCCGAAGAAGTATAGAAAAAGCCAACGACTACGATCAGAAAGAAGAAAATCAGATAGATGTAAGTATTGTTATTATTTCCATTGCTCTCTTATCAGTATTGAAAGACTAACTATTCGGTGATTTTGAAATTGGATTGAGTTTTGAAGTTTGCAGTTTTACACAGAGATGTATAGGATAGTTTAAAACTAGTTTGACTATTCTGAAAAAAACGCGACCCAACAAATAACAACTTTGTCCATAGGCTAAAGTGTTTTCCATAGGGAAGTTTTGAATGTAATTTCAGTCTTCCAAGAAGAAATTTTTGATGAGAAACATTGAGCGCACGTAATGAAGATATATTTTATGGAAAACAAATGCTGCAATCTTGTTTGCATAATTATCACATTTTCTCAATAATATATTATATTCTTTCTAATTACAAGTTTACAGGACGTCGAAGTTGAACCGGTACCAGCATCGATTCTCCCGTCATTGTTTATTCCGTTTTAAAGAATCTTATTCGTTATGTTTATGTTCATTTTGTGTTTTCCCTTATCACTGTGCAATAGAATAAATATATCCAAGAGAATATATTACTGTTTTCGATTGAAGAACTGTGTAAACCAGTCTTTTCCCTAAAAGGTTCATATGTTTAGGCGGTAATCTAGTTCAATGCAACGTAACTTGTATGTCGTCTGTAGGTTGTTCAATCGAAGAACACTGCTAAAATTAGTTCGTTTTAAGCGAGTTATGTTATAGATAGGTAAGAAACGGGTCATCCATTTTCTCATTTTTGAGCAATGTGTAATTTGTGTGATTTGTTAGTGAAGATTAGCAAGACTATTTCCTTCTATATATTGTTTATTATTATTAAGATAAAACATTCTTCATCAGATCACTGGCTATCCTTAGCTGATGCGCAGTGTTCTTTATCGTTGGCACACCGCCAACCATGTCTACGGGAATCCACGGCAGTCTGAATTTGTGTTTTGTTTTCGTTTTGAAGAATAGGAAATAACATTGAAGCGGTGTTGAAACATGGTTGCTTAATGTTTGTAAAACAATTAATTCATCTAAAATACCAAAAACCAAAAATAACCGTATAACCCTTGTATTTCAAAGCTCTAAATCCATTTCGGTTTCTTTAGGCTTTTTCGAACTTACGGGAATTCCTCATCAAACTGTGGGGTCAAAGGGACCGCACTGTGAAGCTGACTGACGAGAGAAACTGACTGCAAAGGAATAGTCGAAGAGACCGCACTGTGAAGCTGACTGACTGAGAGAAACTGACTTCAAAGGAATAGTCAAAGGGACCGCACTGTGAAGCTGACTGACTGAGAGAAACTGACTGCAAAGGAATAGTCGAAGGGACCGCACTGTGAACAAAGGAATAGTCGAAGGGACCGCACTTACTTTACATTACTTTGAGATCCAAAATAACTGTATTTCATTTGGAACTTTCTTTAGCGCAGGGTAAAAGTTAGGCGAAAATGGATACGGATTTTAATAACAAATGTTTGTTTTTCTCGTTTTCTGATAATTGTGGATATTATCTCAGTTCTTCGATACCTCATCAAATCGAACCAAGTGGATATCGATCTGAACCGATTGCAATCAGATTCGATACCCAAATCAACAGAAGAAGCAGAAGAATTATAGAAAAAGTCGACGAATACGATCAGAAAGAAGAAAATCAGATAGATGTAAGTATTGTTATTATTTCTATTGCTCTCTTATCAGTATTGAAAGACTAACTATTCGGTGATTTTGAAATTGGATTGAGATGTTTATGTTTGGTGTTTTATACAGAAATGTATATGATACTCTAAAACTAGTTTGACTCTTCTGAAAAGAACGGCACCCAACAAATAACAACCTTGTCCATAGGGTAAAATGCGTTAGTTTGGAAGATTGTTTCAGTCTTCCAAGAATATATTTCTGATGGGAACAATTGAGCAAACGTAATGAAGATATATTTTATGGAAAGCAAATGCTGCAATCTTGTTTGCATAATTATCACATTTTCTCAATAATATATTATATTCTTTCTAATTACAAGTTTAC
>JAQGAV010002848.1:0-14119 GCA_034691345.1 Phasmarhabditis papillosa
GCCTACACGGCCTTATTACTTTTGAATCTATAGTCTGTTGCAAGAGATAGGCTTCCTGCGCAGAATCCTTGGGAGCATTATTTAACACTGCTGCCCCCTTGATGCTTTGCTAGAAGCATAGCTCTTGATAGAGACTATAATTTTGTTGCAGGCTGTGTAACCTATGTATTTAATGACTGTGCCTTCACCGGCGATGCCTTACTCTACCGTGGTTGTGGTAGAACGGACTTCCAACAGGGTTCAGCAGACCTTCTTTATACTTCTGTACATGATATGATACTCAGTCTACCAGAAAATTATCTCTTATATCCAGGACATGACTATAATGGACATACCGTTACATCGGTAAGTGAAGAGGGTTAATATAGTCTATCTCAAGACCTAGGTTTCCAGCGCGATATCACGAGCGGGGCGCAGTGTTATAAAAAATGAATGTAAATTCGATCGACGTGGTGCGTTTTCTAAAAAAGTACATTCATTTTTTATAACAAGGCGCCGCGCTCGTGATACGCGCTGGAAACCGAGGTCTTGAGATTGACTATACAACTGCTAATAGCTGCTAATATATTCAATGTTTTTCTTCTTATTTAATAAAGCAGACCTGTCAACGGGCCCGGATCATGCTCTCGTACCATGACCTAGTATATTTTCAATTATTTCACTAAAACTGACTATTTTTTCTTGTTTTTAGGTTTGGGAAGAGAAGAAATACAACCCGAGGCTGACCAAATCCCGTGCAGAATTCATTGCATTTATGAAGAATCTAAACTTGGAATATCCAAAACAGATAGGTTAGATTGTTAACAATAGAGTTGGTCATTTGAGCACGTTTTGGTTGAACCCGGGCTTCGGGCCCAAACGGGCTTTCGGGCTTAGGGCTGAAGACGAGTTGTTAACTTAACAAAGATGGAAAAGCGCGGTGTTCAAAAAAAATGAACATGGGATTGGGAGCCTTTTCTTCAATAGTATATTTATTTTTATATAACACCGCTGCTGCCCATGATACCGCGCATAATACCTAGCTCTTTCTCTATCTATATTATATTATATTTTCAGACAAAGCTCTACCAGCCAATCTCGTTGACGGAGACATCACCAACACTTTGAAGTAACAATTTTATTCAACATTTATGCAAATAATCTCTTTTAAATAAATAAATTTTAATAATTTGAGCATTATGTCACAACGTTTTCAAGCGAAGGATATGGTATAATTAGGTGCCGGGACTGGCCTTATTGAGGAATTCGGGGACTAGCGAAATAAATATATAAATAAATATTAAAAATATGCTTAAAATACAAATGAAAGAACAACTTAGTAGTGTGGTAAAGCATTGAAGTTCATGTACAAAACAATAGGTTAGAGGTATTTTGTACGGCGTTTACACAGCATAAAACTAGGGCTACCGTAACAAAAGTCCCTTAAATGGCACCTGCAAGCAAGGCGATTGGTCGGGGTCTTACAACGAAAATGAGCCTGATTCAATCGATTGATAAGTTTCCAACGTTAGCGACTCATAGTTCCGTAGTTTTGAGTTGTAGATGTAGACTTTACCGTGCTTAGGATGGAAACCCTCGTTCTGAAGGCGGGTCTTAACCAATTTGAATGTGCCTGAAACAGGGAAATGAGTTTAGAGGTACCGTAATCCGTGTTGATCCTTCAAATAGATCAATAGGAAGCTTATTACTATTTAAGCTTAGGTACTTAGGCCAAATATAGTCGTTTACTACAATTATAAAATGTTTCACAACCTTGATTACATTGCGCATGCTTTACTCGATAAGCGGTGTTGTAATAACGTCTTAATAGCCCACCACGGCTCGCCAACGGAGAGAGTGAGGTTAAAGGACTGAGCTCTCATTTTTAAGTTAAAGTTTATTTTCTCTTGAAAGCTTTGACCGAATCATTCGAAAAAAAAACTCAATTGCACAGATTGAGTTATGGCCTTTCCAATCATTTATAAATTAACATGGATTTCTTCACAAAAGAAGCCACGGTATGCGCATAAAGATTTCACCATTTAAATTTGCTCTTTCCCATTTCCTTAGGGCGCGGGGAGCCGTGCCCAATTTATACTCGGTCGAAGGACAATTTAGCAACACCGCGCATCGAGCAATGCCGTTGCCTGGGGCGCGACATGTCCTGATCCTGGATTCTTCCGCGAAGCGGCCCCCCTTACTAGCTGGCGCCGCAGGCCTACACGCCAGCAACCAGACTTTCCTACTGTCTTGCCGCGCAGCGAAATGCCGCCTTCTGTCATTATAATTTCTATAGTTTGCCTATCCGTCTAAACTTTTCGATCTTTTTGATTCTTCGATTCGGATGCAAAAAACTTGCTGAGTACCGAATTGTTGCACGACTTATCAACTGTCATTAATACGATGCAGCAATCATATGGATAAGGAGTCTTTTGGATAAAACTAATTAGTCTTTACGGAATCATTGCAGGACAATATGTAGTTTAGTTAAAGGTATGTGAATCAGGATAGAAACTTTTCGGAACTTTTGATGGGACAACCAGACAACGAAATGTGCGAAACGAAACCATTTGCAATATTGAAGATTCGCATTTCAAAATATAGTCTATCTCAACACCTAGGTTTCCAGCACAGTATCACGAGCGGGGCGCTGTGTTATAAAAAGTGAATGTATTTCTGGAGAAAACGCACCACGTCGACGGATATTACATTCATTGTATATAACTTTGCCCCGCTGGTAATACCGCGCTGGTAACCTAGGTCTTGAGATGAACTATAGTTATGTCTATTGGGAGTACCCGTTGTGTTATCTCATATAACCAAGATCTAAATGGGTTACATGGAACTTTTTGAAGGACTGTTTTGGTGTTAAAGGAATATCTTACACTGGTGTGGGAATTACACTGGTCAGGCTGCGGGCCGAGTTTTAGACACCTCGACTAACAGACCATCCAACCTGAGCCTGGCCGGCCGGGCCCGCTGGATGGTCTGTCGGCTAAGGCCACGCCAGCCGGCACCGTGCACGTTGTTAACATACCTGTTCTGTCAACATTATTACATAGTCTAATAAATTGTGGTAATGCATATGTTGTTAATGAAATTGACAATCTTTCGCCAAGAGAATGCATGAATTGCTCGTCTGAGCCAATGTCATGTCCATCTCGTACAATAGCCGCCATACCGGCACGGCCCTCGTGGCCTGAAATTATATTATTGTATAATTAAATTTTAAAAAACGTATATAGTAGAATTAAAAAAAATGTATAATTTAGGTTTGTTTTTAAATATATATATATAGTCGGATTCATAAGTAATACGGCCGTGTTAATAAAATTCGAGTTGCAGGAGTGTTGCAATATTTTGTCTGAGTAAGGCATTGTGAAAGCAAATTTGCAATCTGCTGATATCGCGCGCGTAAAATGCCAGCAGGTGCAGTGTTAAAAATAACGAAATACGCAGCCTACACGGCCTTATTACTTTTGAATCTATAGTCTGTTGCAAGAGATAGGCTTCCTGCGCAGAATCCTTGGGAGCAGCGATGTTATATAAAATTGAACCGAAAGTCTGTTTATTGGGAGTCTTTCCTTCCAAATCACATTCATTTTCAGGTAAAACCGCCTCTCTACGGATAATGCGTTAGCTAGATGTTGTAAAAGAATCTGCTTACCTTTTACAGCTACTCCATATACTGTAGCATCTGATATTCCTTCTATTGGATGAAGAATAGCTTCTACTTCAGTTGTACTAACATTCTCACCCTTCCATCTGAAGGTATCACCAGTTCTATCTTTAAAATAAACATAGCCAAGTCTGTCCCATTTGAGAAGATCGCCTAAAACAATAAGAATACTTTTATACTTTGCTTCAACGGTGTTTTAGCCTGATGGTTATAGCAGCGGTCTCTGAATCCGCGAGGATTTGAGGATGTGGGTTCGACTCCCCGTAGCTGCATAAGACTTGTGAAACCAGCAGCTTATTTATCCCATGTTTCGTGCAAACGAAGACTGAATATTAGAAAGGAGCCGTCTCTTCTCAGAAGATTACGGAACGAATGGCCAAAACTGCCCCAGTGTTATAGTGCGATTCAAGACGAATAATGGAGTGTCACTTGCGTATTTACAGGATTTTTAACAACGCACATGCAAGCGAATTGCACGCGCGTACTTGCAAAGTACAATATTGAACGGAGAGTAGCCGCCAGATTCTGGCGCGGTGCTCGCAAAAGGGGCTCAGACGAGCGTTGAATTCTTTACACTCCATTGTTACTCCTAGCGCTGACTATACAGCAAATACAATACTCTTTAAACACTAACCGGACACAAAACAACTATCTCCTTTAGCAAATACATCTCTAATTATCTTCTTATTTGTTTCTGCTTTATTTAAATATCCTTCGAATTGTAATAGAGGATTATTCTTTCTTATTGTAGAGACCATTGCACCAGTTTCACCTGTAAACAAGCAAGTTAGACCGTTTTTGAGGCCATTTCGATGACAATCATTTCGCCAATGCTGGGAATTTCACGGGCCGGCCATGTCGGGCCGAAAATTTGAGAAACGAGCCGGCCCCGGCAGCCTTTTTCCATCCCTGCATTTCACAACTTTTCCATATAAATACTTTAATTTTTCACTTCCAGGCTTGCTAAATTCAAAAAATACTTCTTGTTGATCATAATCTCAACAAAAGAAGGATTGCTATGAAAGTCAGAGTTTCAATTTAGGCCCGTTTGGTATATAGTCTATAGCAGGTACTAGATTTCCTATGCAATATCCTGGAGAAACGCGGTGTTAAATAAAAATGAATGCCGCTTTGAAAAAGCTCATAATCCACTGATTTTCATTATATCCAACACCGCTTCTCCCCTGGATATTGTGCTGGAAACCTAGCTTTTGATACAGACTATAACGTCAAATCCTTATAATCACCTAGTCTGGAGCCTACTGTAGCTTAAAGAATTATTCAACTTGACCAGGTTGGTCTGGGGCCAATCCGGCAATTTCTTCAAAGTCTTGGGCCTGGGCCATCCTTGTACTCACCTGGATTACAGGCAACACATAGTCCATTCTGTTTTCTAATAACATCTCCAGTGACATCATCTACTTTAATTAGTCTAACTGGATGCATAGTCTTAGTTAAAGGAGAGATTGGAAGGAAACCACAAGCACCAACATGGCCATCTATGTTTACTGAAAGGAAAACATAGTTATTATTTATATTATATTTTGTATTTTGCAGGTCTATGAATCCGTGAGGAGGAAAAGGTTGTGGGTTCAATCCCTCCCCCGTCACAAGCCGTATTGAGCAACCGTGCAATGTATGCTTGAATGTTCTCTTATTATTCCCTCAAACACCGACTTTTAGCTGCCCCAAAGATGAAATGAATAACAAGAACACTCGTCATGTTATATACATTGATATACGGAATAAATAGTTTTTTTTAAATATTCTGTACCAATAAGTATGTTAACCAGCGCAGTATCCTGCGGAGATGCGGTGTCATTTAAAATAAATGGAAAACTGGTGGATATATTCTTTAGTACATTATTTTCATTTCACACTCTGTTCAGCAGGACACTGCGCTGTAAATTTAGCTCTTGATATAAACTATAGTATATCTACTCAAAAGAAGATACCTTTGAGTTGCCATCGTACTTGAAATGCCCTCCTAAGGTTAAGTAAAATATTAGTGCTCACATTTCATGGTTCAAAAGTTTGCAAAAATGCCCTCTTAGTTACCCTTTGTTACCGCGTAGCAGCGTGAAATAACACTACCAATGCAAATATTTGCTGTAAAGAACCCTTATAATATAGCCGCCCCTACAAAAATGCGGATTGCGACACGCTGAAGCCTGTTAGGATATTTTCCAACGTTTATCCTTGTATAATGAACTATTGTAAAGCCTGTGGTTTTAAAAATAAAAGTTAATTTAATAATAAACCAGGGGGTAGGAAAAGGTGAACCCGGGCCGGCCCTTTTAGTTTTCATCCCCGATAGTCTAAGACAAACCTAAATTGCTAGTTCCTTCTGTGGATCCATATACTTCTCCTATTTTAACTCTAAATCTATCTACAAAGGGCTGCCATATCTCCGCTCTAAGACCATTACCATACAGTAATCTCATAGAATGAGTAGACTCTTCTTCACATACAGGTTGTGCTAACAAGTAACGACAGATTTCACCAATGTATTGAGAGGCCTAAACTAGGCAGTATTTATTATTATGATTAGAGCTCTCTTTATAATTTATCCAATATCTTATGTATAATCATAATTGTCTTAGCCAAGAGATTTTCCCAAAAAGACATTGATAAGTTCGAGGATACCGAGTGGGCTGCTCAATTTTAAATTGGTCTGCCTTAATATGCAAGAATGGCCAAGCCTAATTATAGGGACACTTTTTTGCCGGGCCAGCCCGTTGAGCAATCTAATCCCGATAGCTCAATGCAAGAGCAGGGGAATTACAGCCAAACTGGCTCACTGCGCAGTTATGGAAAAATGTTGAATAACGTTTTAGCCACACAGAGCTAAGTCGAAGGCACAGTAACCCTATAAAAGAATAACTTACAGTACACTGGTAGATGACACAGTCCTTCCAGAAGTTGCTGGCAGAGAACTTCTTTCTAATAACGCAACAAGAACCGCGTACAATGCACTGACCGACTCCTAAAACGAAAGACAGGGTTGCGGTAACTGTGAATTCATATGTGCTCTACCTAGAATGCCAGCCGCAGTGTGGTAAATGGGCATAGAAACATAGATTCTGTCCCAAGGGAAGACCTTAAAGGACTTTGCTGCGCCCATAACCATGGAGTAATATCTGGAAGAAGATTGTTGTTGGAGCGTGAGAACAAGATCATTAGATTTCTGAGCTGTTTCCGGCAGAAACCCATATAAGATCAAAACCTTACGAAATGCAGGCTACTCAAAAATTAACCAGGCTCGTTATCAAATTTTTTTACCCGGGCTGACTGGCTTGTTAAATCCTCTACTCTTGTCCAGTCCCCCCGAAAGTGTCAGGTCTCAATATGCGCTCAGGACCTATCCAAAATTTTAGATTACTTTTTCGGGCCCAATCCGCTGAGAAGTACCCAATGGTACTAAAGGACGGCGGTGCTTGCAATTGACTAAAGCCTAGTCTTCTCGAGCCTGTCTGCCAATATCTATTGAATTTGTTATTTCCAGATCAACAATACTCTCGGTACTCACCTAAAATGCTTCATAACGGCAGCTTTTGGTAATCCTGTAGTTCCACTGGTATAAATAAAGCATAGAACACCTTAAAAGATAATTATAAACTATTAAAAGTGTCTATTCTTACTCTTAAAATCAATAACATCTAGAGTCTTTGGTTCTACAGTCCTTTGATTTGCAAGAAGTTCACTTAGGTTACTGTAGCCATTGTTGGCTCCTAACACATATACCGTAGTATTATCTATTGCTAGATGGCCTTCTTTAATACATTCAGAGAGAACTAAAAATAAAGAAATGTTTATTGTTGGTATGCGGTTTTCGGATCTTGAGGTGGCTTGGCGCAACCCATAATTCAGGAATACTCTCTCATTTAAGGCATGGGCCCCTGGTCCAGGTATAGTCTACAACAAAAAGAAGACTGCAGTGCGCGGTGTGGTGTAAAGTTTGTAAAATCGCTCGTTCTGTGGCAAATTAAACTTGAATTATATTGTTCGATGCTGAATTTTCTGTTTGACCACAGAAAAATATTATTCTACTAGTTTATTTTGTATTATGTTCAGAAAAAGACAAATACGCAATTGCGGAAGCCAATGTATACCACCGCGCTCTGCGGTCATTTGTTTGTTATAGACTATACTAATGATAAACTTCAAGCTGCATTGGTTTAAGCATATCAACCTAAGAAGAGACGGTGTTAATGGAAAATGAATATACGTTTTAAGATACAGGCTTTCAATTTACTGACATTCCTTTCAAACACGTCTACTCCCCAGAATTCTGCGCTATAAACCTAATTCTTAAATTAAACTATTGCTGGAACCCTTCCTTAATAAAGCAATTGGGTTTCCTTCTTTCCCACTGATAATCAGTGATAAATCCCTTCTCGGGTCCGAAGGTGGCTTATTATCGCTGTTTTGGCTACTGAGTTTCTCATAAAACCTGTTCGGGTCACTTCTTCGGATATAGACCTAGCCGCGCACACCTAGCTAATACACAGACCCGAAAGAAATAACAAACATTCTTTAAATGATCGCTTAAAGTCAAAGAAACTGTATGCGGTAGGTGTGGTACAGGAAAATAAAGCCGGTCCGTATATATTTTATAATCCGAAAAACACAGAAGTTCGAATGACAATATGCTGTAGACTATTAGGGTACCAAAGCCTAGTTAGTTTTCAATTAGTTGTCTTTCGTTGATCGACCGGAACCCAGTAGCAGAGGTAAAGTTCTCACGGTGTAGTTTCTCCGCTTGGGACGGACCAGGCCAGTGTCCGTATTATGGAAACGCCCGAGTGGGTCCCGGGAAGTGTTTGTTTGGGCTAAAAACTGTCCGGGCACCCACCGGAGTGTTTCTATACTACGGCCATTGGCCGCAGAGATATCAGTACCGTCTGGCCCGGGCCGGCCCGTGAACATCCCCCACCCATGATAATGTTTTTACCTACCATTCTGTAATGTCAGTGATGTAATAATGCTAGAAGCATTACTAGTAGCAATACAATGAGCTAATTGTTCCTTCTTCAGATTACAATTAATCCATGCAGATACTACTCCTATTTTAGAAAGACCTAACCAAGCAATAACAAAATCCACAGAATTCTCCATGAAAAGAGCTACCACATCACCGGAACGGTAGCCTTTACGCTAAAATAAAAGAGTTTAAATCAGGGAAGAGTTTTAAAGGACTGGTCCCGTCAATACCCCCTGTATGAAGGAAGGCAAGAAGGTATAAATTTAGTATAGCCGACCCGGGACTGTCTGTGTTAAAGGAACGGTACACTCAAAAATTCATTTCAATTATATTCTTGTAAATTAATCACCTTGAAAAGTCAAGAAAAATGATCGATTCCACATTAATATTGACAAGAAGTTTTTGAGTGTACCGTGCATTTAATTATGTTAAAAGATTTTTATGAGGTTACGATATTAAATGAACCCAGTTTTAACCTTTTCGAACCGATATTACCAAATATGATTTGTACTGATAGGTTTACAGTCGAATTTTTTCAGTTGGTTTAGGGAGTGGGAGGGGCCGGGCGGGCAAGTTCCCTCACTTGGGTGGTCTAGATTGTTTTTCTACAGACTATACAGCTTGGAATGTTAAATTTGTTTTTAACTTCACATTACATTTTTAAATGAAGCATAGAAATACTAGTTTGTTGCAGAAACAAGCATTGCTTGTAATAGAAAAGAACATAAAAACCAAAAAGAACGAAATCGAATACAATTATAAAGATAATTTATAAAGAGCGCTATTATTTAAATTCAAAGATGATTTTCTCTTTTCGAAGGAACTATATTGAAAGTTATTGCGAAATTTTCAGTTCAAACGACCCGTTTTCCCAAGAATTAATAACTCTGCAGTTTATATAATACCGTCGCACCGTCTTTAAATCCTCACCTGGAAGTAATTTGCATATCTGTTGGCTTCTCGATTAAACTGCTCAAATGTGAATTTGCGCCCCGTTTCGATATCGATCATGGCGGTTTTCTGTCCAAATCTGTAATGTTTTAGTTGTTTATTAGCCTGGCTAATCGGAGAAAATGACAGAATTAATAAAAGGATTGAGATACTGCAAATAGTAGTTCTATTTTCCCTCTGACTTTTCGGAGGTTAGTATATCCCCGTGAGGTTTCAAAAATGATATGGGACTGTGGACGGCCAATTAACCAACGGTAACGATCATTCGCGGTGGGATTAACATTCGCTCCTGTCAATTGTGGTCATAGTATAGAACCGCCCGGTCAGTTTTAGCCTGCCCGGGCAACAATTCTCAACTGCTCGGTCAGCCTAAAACTGCCCGGGCTCCCACCGTGGCGTTTCTATACTACGGCCATAGGCCACAAAACGAGAACCATTCCCAGGAACTGAGTTTTAAAGGCGCCGGAAAGTTAGTGAATTGCGTTTCGCCGGGAACGTTCCCGTGGGGATGGTTTTTGTTTCCGTGACGGGGAGGTTCTCTAATACGGTGACATTTACCGATTAGCTGGGTTCGATAATTGAGACAGTGTCTTTCAAAATTGATTATTTAACATAACTATAAATTAGTGTTACAGTAACATGGGCCATTTGTTGTAGAACCCTTTACTACAGTCCTTTATTACAGTACTCCCTCTCACTTACTCCTTAACATGCTCCATGAATATCTGATGCAATGCTTTGTTCTCCCGTAATCGCTTCCATAGGTCAAATTTGATGCCCAAAATGAGGAATAATCCGCTGAAATGAATTAGATCTTCAGGTTACTGTAACTATGTTTTAATGCTCAGCAGGTTACTGTAGCTGTTTAATTGATATGGGTTACTGTATAAATATTATTGTATCCTATTAAACTACTAATCCTTCTGTCCTTCACTGACCTTAAATCCCTATTGAGGGTCAAATATGATCTGTATATAAAGTCTCCATATGATCCTATTATAAAAATAGATAGAACTATAAAAAGAACAATTCCAATCTGTGAATTCGAGAAGTAGATCCCCCATATTACAAAGACCAATGTAAGCAGCTCTTGTATTTTAATCGAAGGGAAAAGTCTGAAAAAAAAAGGTTATAGATTACGTTTATGTGCCCAAGTCTCTTTTTTCATTTTCCCTATATTAGCAACTCTGGATTTGTACCGAGTCCTCTAGGCAATGCTCAGATGTGTGAATGTCCCGAGCCGGCCCCGGCCTGAACTGATTTTTGAAGAGTGGGCGGGGCCGGCCCAGGTACTTTTGAAAAAACGCACTACGTCGACCTCAATTTTACATTCATTTTTTTGGGAGTTCCCTATATTCAGCAGCAAAGGTAAAGCGTTTTATTTTCTAGAAGTCCCCCGCACTTCCAGTTTTCCCAGAACGCTAAACAATCTTCGGCATTCGGTCACACTTTTTCCAATATCGATCCAATCCTTTCAAATTTCAATAAGATTTCACATTCGTGCCGAAATACATAGTAAACTATGGTCATTCTCTTAAAGGACTGCGCCAATTGGCGACCAAATTGCAAGTAGCTAATTCAGACAGGAGGAACTGACTGAAGGAAGCAAAGCTTATCTAATGTCATAAAGGAAACACAAAACAAAACATTAGAGAAGGCTTGATATTTCTGTGGAACTGATTTTGTACTTTGGTGCTATTGATAGGCCCCGAAAAACAGCAGACATGTTTACAGTGTCGTCTGCGTATTCAGCAAACCTTGAAGGGAAAAGTGTTGCAATACGGGCATTTGAATTTTTTAACACCGCTCCTTCACTTTTGAATTTGACTATTTATACTAACAAAAATATCCTTTCCAAAAGAGATATCTTTAATATAGGATGTTGACCTTAGTAAATTCATGATTTGAATCTTTTCCGTATGTAACTCTTATGAAACAAAACCGTCAGAAATGGAACTATTTTGAAAACGTCGGAATACTTCGTTAAACGATTCCATCCTTCCCACTACTATGCCTATTTCCTCTTATAGTCAGTCATCTACACAAAAAGACATCCATCAATCGATTGTAGCTATGCTTTTGGGGCCAGTTTTTAGTGGATAAAAGATAAGCTAAGTGGGGGATTCGGTCCATAATCAGTTGCGAAAAAGGGAGAAGACAAATCCACAATAACTGAGTATTCAACGAAGACCCGAAAATAGCGAACCTACGCAGGCAATTGCGAAGATAGGAAGTAAAACGGTTCCAGTTGAAAGCGAAGAAATTCGAAAAGAAAAGCGAAATCTAATACCAACAGATGTTGTCTCGGAAGCAAAAGTTCGATTGTAAATGATAAAGAGAAAACTATTCAGCCATTTTCAGTTGAACAATTTGAAAAATCTCGAAAAGTAACTAAAATTCCTGGATTTTTGTGAGTATCAGGTTTTTCCTAACCAACAAAAGACAAGAGAAACTGTTGATTTACGTTAGGCAAGTCAAATATTAAAAATACCTGCCCGTGTTTTGATAAAAACAAATGTTCGCCCGGGCCGGCTGGTATTTGCCACCTCTGGTGATAGTAAACAGTAAGAATTTACAATACTAATCAACTGTAATTGTGAGGAAAAGTTGTCTATACATAGTCGATCTTAAATGACTAAAAATTCGATGTATTGAAAACGAATATTATTTCACGAATCGACTGCAACTATAGTATTGTCCAAGAATAAAGAGTCCGTTTATTCTGTGTATTTTCCTGACAAAATTGCGTATATAACAAACTCTGAAGGGATAGTGTGGCGATCTGGTTCGACTTTTTTAACGCGGCTTCTTTATTCTAAAAAAAGAGCCATACTCAGGAAACTGGGCGCCAGTGGCACGCGATGATTCGAGGCATTATCGTGGCGTTTGGGTGGCGTAAGGGGTGGCATGCCTCGGGCATTGTATGCCACCTTTTTGCCACATTTTTGCCCGGGGCATGCCTCGGGCATTGTATGCCACCTTTTCGCCACCTTTTTGCCTGGGGCATGCCTCGGGCATTTTAAAATTATGACTTCGCGAATTTTCGAATTCGAAATTCAATTTCAATGGATGTAATATTGTTATTTATTCACGTCTTTTTTGTACTTTTTTCATTGGTTTGAATTATATTATCCCCCTTTAGGAAATAACGGACTCGGATCGATCTGCAACAGAAGAACAAATCCAACTACGAAAAAGAAGGAAACATCTCCAGCCACCTAGATTGCCCAGTAGAAGAAGAAGGTTTGGTTAAATAGTTGTTATAACTTGTTTGTTTCGTTTAGACTATAGAGAATACTGATATGGCCGAAATAACCACCAAGGGAAAAGCAAAAGCTTCTGGATCGAAGACTGAGAAGGTGTTTGGTGATTTTCGTTGCAATTTATTTTGTATATATTTCAGCCTAAGAAGAAGTAATTGAAGAAGCCAAAGGCTGATAGCGCTGCTATTAGGACGTCGAGGAAAATATGACTTGTCATCCGGCCTGACTATCTTTGACATCTGCAATTGTTGTAAATTATTGCAAGACATCTGAGGTACACTAGAATAGCTTTGTTGACTACAGTCTTATGATATTTAGTTGGTGTTGCCCAACGCTTGTTGACCAACCATGTGTTGACGCTGTCGGCGTCGTTCATCCTATGGCACAGTTCCACTTCTGACGGAGAAGTTTTCGCATATGCGAATTAAAACTATTCTGCTCGTTAGTATAACTCATGTTTTGGCAAATTAATTGTTATTACAGCAACGAAGTCGGCGTGAATTCTTCATGTGCAAATGTGAAAGAATTGAAGAGCGTGGGACATACGTCTACCACTACCAGGTTAGCAATTATTGGTGTCTGAGTAATTTTCCATTGTTTAGCATGTAATGTGAAAGCCACAGTCACGTATGTAGTTGATGGCACTCAGGTGGATATTCTTGTTGTAATCGGTGAGTTTCTATTTTAGCGATGGAATACACATCTTCGACTCATTGATCATATAATTATTTATTACAGGATCATCAATGAAGGTCAGACCTGTATCGCTCATTCCCTTTGCTGTGAATTCAGAAGTTCCCCAGATCTTGATAAATCAGTATGCTTGTACGTTTTTCGTTGATAAACACGTTGTACGTTGATAAAAAGCAATATGATGTGGAAGCCGGTTTGTTTTTATTTTGTTGATAAAATTATTTTTCGTTTAGGTCATGTTAATTTCTGAAATGAGATGACTGCTCCCTACCGCATATCTGATGGTGTTGCGATAGTTGTCGACGCACATGAAGGCTTCGTCTGATCATTGATCAAGCTAATGGTTTACTGAGGTTTGTTATTTGGTTAACAGTAATATTCGATTGCTTGCAGAACCTTCTCCGAAGGTGATGTAACTAGGTCACCTCTTCACGGCAACGTTGTTTTTGCTGCAGGACGCTACAATGTAAGCTTCGCTATTGAATGGTGTTTATGCTACGCGTCATGGTTCGTTGTGTACGCAATATGTTATTGTATTGAGTTCTTGCAGATGATTTCAACCTTGTGGAG
>JAQGAV010002849.1:0-14119 GCA_034691345.1 Phasmarhabditis papillosa
GGAACATTATTCATACCGCAGACCTCTTGCCGCTTTTAAATTAACTATATAAAAAGGACATTTCCTGGTCCATTTTTACGTCATCAAGCTTGCTCTACTCCAGTGCATTGCTTTTTGGATTCTGACATTTTGACGCCAATCTATGATTTTTGAATTTCTCCACTCCTCCCGAATATGCACAGGAAGTTTCCCAAACTTTTTCAGGCGATTTTCAGTAAATCTTGGCTGCGCCGCCGGGAAAATTGAGTGAAAAACAAAAAATATATCGTAAATGGAGAAAAATTTGGCAAACAACTCTGTTTGAAATCACTTTATTGTTATTGCAATTGAGTTGTATGGGGAAACAGTTGGATTGAAAGCTGTGAAAACTAGATATACCAATTGATTTGGGTAATTTCATTTAGTTTTTTAGAATAGCGTTTTCTTCTTTATTTAGTGGAGATGAGCAGTTTTGCAGGTCTGGAATTTCACAGGCCGGCCCGGGCGGGGTCGGGGCCGAAAATTTGAGCTGTCGGCCGGCACAGGGACGGCCCGACCGCCCTTTTCCCTGCCTTGAATTTTTTTATTGGGCATGGCAGGACCGATCCGAGCTTCACGCGCGTAAGGATGGCAACATTTTGGAATTCGCCCATTCAATCCCGAATATTATGAGCTAAAACGGCTTCCTTCTAACATTTAGTCTTCCGGTTGCCGAAACCTGGAATAAGTAGGCTGCTGGTTTCTCATTCCTTCTATAGCTACGGGGAGTCGAACCCATAGCCTCAAAACCTCATGGATTCACAGACCGCTGCTCTGACCATTAGACTGAACCAAACGGCCAAATTTTTCTGGGGAACTACATTTTTATCGAACTGTAGTACTACTACTGTATAAAACTATTTATTCCGTATATCAATGTATATCCCACAACGGGTGTTCTTGTTATTCTTTCCATCTTTGGGGCAGCTAGAATTTGGTTCGAAGGAATCATAAGAGAACATACGAGCATACTTCCCACGGTTGCTCAATCCGGCTTGGGACGGGGGAGTTATCGAACCCACAAACTTTTCTCTTTGCGGATTCATAGGCCGGCGCACTACCAGCTGAGCTACTACGCTACTACTCTACAAGGAAAGTTGTTGAAATTATTTAATGTTCACAGACTTGAGTCTGTAAATATGCTCTGTACTCCTAATACTCTCACATGGACTTACTTACTTCCAGTTATTTTCCTTTCGTTTGTTTCATTTCGTACCCGGAAAATAATTGTTTACTGTCAAATTAAAACTTGGACAGTCTACTATTCGAAAGCAAGCAATTATTGTCAGCAGGCTTCTACAGTAAAACTTACCTGCAAGCTTCCTGAAGGTAAAATTACCTTTGCCCTTCCCGCGCTTGATGAATACCGTTTGTAGCCGGAAGCGTTCGGGTAAGGTAACTTTACCTGTAAGAAGCTTGATGAATACCGTTTGTAGCCGGAAGCGTTCGGGTAAGGTAACTTTACCTGTAAGAAGCTTGATGAATACGGTCACAGGTAATAAGCCACGCCTTGTTTGAATTATATTGTCTTGAAGTTGCGTATTTAGCTCCTACCAGGATGAACAATTAATAGTTGCGATTGATCTATTAAGAAAGTTTCAGTCTCATTAATAACGTCAATTCCCAAGAATTGGTTTGTTTTTGGATAAATTCAGTTTGGAAGTTTTTTGAAACAGCGTTATCTTTGTTTCTACTTAGTTGAGAACGGCGTTTCGGCTTAAACCATTCATTCCGGAATCTTCCGAGCAGAGACGGCTCCTTTCTAACATTCAGTCTTCGGGTGCATGAAACATGTGTTAAGTAAACTGCTGGTGACCCAAGCCTTCTGCAGCTACGCGGAGTCTTATTCAATGCTTATCTACATTGTTTCCGGAGCTCCTACTTTATTATTAAAATATTTTAATCAAATAAAGTCGTGGGTGTTTTTTCTATAAAATTTTCCGCTTCCACTCATTCAAACAGCTAATTTAACTACTAAACGTTCAATTTAGCGGAAATTCTATTATGTTATTAGTGTTTAATTCAAAGTTTTAAATTACTCTAAAACAAGTTTTCAACATATTCTTTTTATATTCTAAATATATAGTAAAAATGTCGTTAAAATATTTAAAGGTCTATTTGGCAACAATCTTCACTTTAAAGTTTACTAAATACGCAACTTTCTCACAAAAATACGCAGAAGACACGGCTTCTTGACTCTTGAACAACACTATATGCTCATATAGAAAATGTATTATATAGTCTATCTCAAGACCTAGGTTTCCAGCGCGGTATCACGAGCGAATTGCGGTGTTAGAAAAAACGGATGTAAAATCGGTCGACGTGATGCGTTTGCTCAAAAAGTACATTCATTTTTTATAACACTGCGCCCCTCTTGTGATACCGCGCCGGTAACCTATGGCTTGAGATGGACTATATATAGACATTTGAATTGGAAATATTAAATTATTTATACTTTTAATGTCAAATTGAATTAGCATGACATTTTCTTGAAAATGCATCTCCAGAATACTCGATGTCACGTTATTTGCTAAGCTATCTTTAAAGTGAAAATGTCGGGCGTTTAAAGATTTGTATAACATTTGACTCTGGCATCTTTGCAGTTTTTCATAGTTTTTAGCTAGTAATTTCTAAAATTCATTACCTGATTCAAAATGTTAGTTATCTTTCATAGCAGAGCCAATCTTACTGAGCTTCCTCTCACGGCTCGCAGCGCCCTAACACAAGGGGACAGAGCTATTTGGAATAGTGAATTATTGCGGCTCAATTCCTGTATCATTTTACCAAGGAACTTATTTTTGTTTATATATCATTGGAAAAGCAATAGTTTAATCTATGCGACTTGTTTTTTCGAATAATATAGGTTCAAGCGTTCCAGAGAAAAATTAACTTTAAGTTTGGGATGGGAACACAGTCCTTTAATCCCACTGTTTCCATAAACACGTGGAGCGAATTGACCGGAACTCCCATAAAAAACGGAAGAAAGCAGAACCCTCCAAAACAGTTTTAACCACATAAAACTATTTTGGAATGACAAACGTTGCTGTCGACTTCAAAATATCTCCGTTTTCTGGGTCCCTATTCCCCGAATATAGATAGTTCTGATTCATAAACAGGCTTCCAGAACTTCAGAATCCCCATAATGGGCCCAAATTAAAACGAATATTTCCAAAATAACCAGTTTTCCCAGAACAAAGTTCACTTTGATTTTGCTCAAATTTCAGCGAAAACAGTTTTGGTCTGGGTGGTACAGAGTGGACTCTACACAATTCGTTATTTCATAAATGTTTTCTGTATTGACGCATTATTTTCTGCATTTACCGTGTCCAAATATATCTCAAAAATACATTCGTTGTATTGCTTTTGTTTTCATTTAGTACACCGGCATATTGCCTATTTTTGGCTAACTTCCCGCAAAAATAGGCTATTTTTAAATGTAATTATACTCCAGCGATATACATTTATACATAATATATGGCAAATACATCTGTTTTAAAATATTATTCTTTTCTAGTTTATTTGGAAGTGAGTACGTAATCTAAATGATGGTTTGATATCCTGCTTGTATGCGTATTTCTATACAAGAGCTAGGCAGGGCTACGAAGACGGCCGGAACGGCCCGTTTCTCAAATTTTTGCCCCTCTTCGTATTCACAGTTTTTCACAGGCAGAGTTCAAGAAAGTTAGTTTTCTTTCTGATAAATGTTCCCCGGCCCAGCCAGCCCTTGAAAACATTATATTCATATAATTGTTATGTATTTTCTTTTTTATATTCTTATTAAAAGTTCTTTAATTGAACGTTTCTAGATTTTCAAGTCGATAATGTGTTGAGATATGGGCTCTGCGCTGTGCAGTCCGAAGAAAAAGAAGCCGGTACGTTTTGACAAACTGACAAAACCAATGTCTCAGGCAGGGCATCGAACAGGAGACTGTTTTCTTCCTGATTGTGAGAAATGAACTTTAAGTTTTTCGTGAGAACACAGTCCTTTAACTTCATGGTCTCCGTTGGAGAGCCGTGGATCCTAGTCTAGTTTTTGGAAAGATATTATTCCCTTGCAGAAAATGGAATGGACTAGCACTTTTCTTGTCAAAACATTTGAGTAAAACAATATAAATACTAGAATGGAATGGAATTTAAATAGAAATAAGGAAAATGGAAACTCTTTGTACTCCAAAGTCTCGATATACTAAAAACATAATATAGTATCCGGCACAGTATCCTGGGGAGCAGTGGTATTAAGCAAAAATAAGTGTGAAATCGGTGTACTGGACCCCGGCACTGGCCTCTGGGTATCGTTTTCTTAGAATGAAAGTTTCACAATAAAACCAGCAGATCGCCATCTCTGAACCAGCTTGAGTTGTCGAGAATTCAAAAAGTATTCTGGGGACAGGACTGGTATAGTTCATAACAAACAAAAGACTGAAGTGAGCTGTGTTGTTTAAGGTTTCAAAAAGCGTTCGTTCTGTGGCAAAATTAAACTTCCATTATATGAATCGATGCGCAATTTTTGTTTGTTTTCATAAAAATATTATTGCACTAGTTTTATTGTGTATCATGTCCAGAAAAAGACAAATACGCAATTGCGGAAGCCTATGTCTACCACTGCGCTCTAAGGTCTTTTGTTTGTTATAGACTATATCACTCCAGCTCAATACAATCCCTATCCTACATTTGATAGCTGAATACAATAATAATAGAATTTTCAGATTGGTGGTTCATCCTGGGTTGGAAGCGAATCCGAGAATCCATTTGAAGCTTCTTTGTCTAAGAAGGACCGAACCCTTTTGAGGGAGACGTTTCAGGTAAAAAAAGTGCTCCAGTACTTTGAAACTTACCATTTTCAGAGGCTGGACGAGCCCAAGGAGATAGTTGGCGTCATTTTTGTAGATATAGTCAATGACAAGGAGCCAAATCTCAAGAAAGTGTTTGGCGTGGACCGAGCGCCCAAGGCCGCCATGCTCAAGATGCCAAAGTTTGGTGGGCATGTGGCTAGATTCACGGAATTTATGGACCAAGTGAGTTTATTTACTCTTTTACATAGTCATAGTCAGGGATGGAAGTTTTAAGTGCTGGGGCCTAATACTTGAGACAGACCTCTCAAATGGGCCGGGCCCGAGTGATTGCCGAAAACTGACATCGGGCCCGGCCCGTACCACACTTTTTTTAAAACACACTACAAGGATCCCCCCCCCCTTACCTATATTTGATTAAATAAAAGTAGTAATGAGGTTTAGTAAAAGAAGTAGTAAACTAAGAACTATTCAGTATAATTGAATTATACAAGTACAATTTTCTGCTTTTTATTTTTAACCTTCCGGCCCGGCCCGGCCCGGCTCTGAAAGGTCTGATTTGAGATTCGGCCGGCCTTTTCACAGCTCTGGTTAAACTCTTGTTTTAGAAAAAAACATTATATAGAATATTTGGAAACGCTAAAAGTTCCTTCGTTTTATAATGCAATAGCTGAAAATACTTGATAATATGCTATAATTGGCCCAATGATTCAAGAAATTGAAGAGGGCAGATTCAATGTCCGATTGCTTCCGTATCATAACTATTGTTCCAGGTAACCTCGATGCTTGGCTACACGGAAAACTTAACGGGTGCTTGGCAGTTAGTCCGTAAAACGGGTAGAAGCCATGTTAGACAAGGGTGAGTGAACAATACCAGTACATCTTGGGTGACTTCCCTAACTAGCCGTTGCTGGTTCCCAGTTAATTTTGACCCGAACGGTGCATACCGGTTCCGCTGCCTATCCGACAATCTCTGAAGTGTGATGTTCAAAATTGATTGATTTGAAAATTCCTAAAGTGTATAAAGACTTGACTTTTCTAAACCTTAAGGAAAGTTTCCGAAGTGTTTACGGAGTGCCATTAATAACTAACTTCCTCCTTTTCAGGTACTTGGAACAGAATCAGAATCAGCTAGAAAAGAATTATTTTGACATTGTAATTAATATATTTATCGATCGGTTTATTCCCTTTCTCACAGGCGAACAGGTGAATTCTAGATTATATTCTTAAAGCAAGAAATTACCAACAATTTATATTTGAGGGGACTGATGATCAGAAAAAAGCAATAAGTGACTTACATTCAGCGGTGGAAAAAGGCCGGCCCGGTCGTTTTGAAAAATTTCCTGGACCGGGATGGTCCGTTAAATAGCCAGTGTCGCTTAAATTTGAGCCAATAAACCCAACATTCGGACCAAGATTGGACTACAGTTGTATAATATGCGTGCAATAGAGAACTCCAAGCATTAGTCTGCCTTTTATTTTTGATAAATGCATCCAACGACCAGCATAATTACGTTTCTTTCTTTCAGGAAATACCTCACGGCGAAAACGAGAAAAAGAAGGTCAGATTTGCGCACAGCTACCCGCCCAGTCAAATATCAGAAGTGTGGAAAAGGTTTGTTGTGATCATAGCGCCAAATTTATCATTTAACGGGAGTCCGACACGGTTTTTCCTAGCTTCCCAAACGATATAAGATGATAAAAGCTATTTAGATTCTTTTCTCGCTATAGTCTTTTCCAAGACGAGGTTTCCATCACGGTATCACAAAAGACAGTAGTATTAAGGCCCTCATTCACCAATTTAAACTTCTTTTAAAGGCACGGTACACTCGAAATTTCATTTTTATTTTTGTTATTCAAAAATAAAGAAATAAAAAGACCGTACCGGGCTTTTAAACCATCTTTTCTCAAGGATTTCGTTTTTCGAAAAATTCTGTTCCAGCCAGTTTGGACTGACTAAATCAACTTTTTTATCTCATCAAGAAAACTATTGATACTTTCTGACAGCTTCAGAGTAGTGATCTACCAACACTCGAATAACTGTGGCAATATACACTTGCTATTAGGCTCTCAATTTTCAGATTCTTCACGATACTTATAAACCAGATGACGGACGCCTTCGAGCTGGAGCGCACGAAGCAGCGCAACGCGGCCAACCAGAAAACGCTCGCGCCTCACCAACACTCGGAGAATATTGAAAGGAAGAAAAAGAAGTTACAGGTATGTTACTTACAGGGGATTTGGAATTGTTGAAGAATCTTGAAGTATATAGTACCCGAAATTTAGAAACCTCGTCCATACGGAGAAGTCTATAAATATATATAGACTTTTTCTGCCAAATAATTTTTGGCATATATAGTCTATCCAAAGACCTAGGTTTCCAGCGCGGTATGACGAGCGGGGCACAATGTTATATAAACGAATATAAAGTCGGTCGACGTGGTGGGTTTTCTCCAAAAGACATTCATTTTTTATAACAGGACGCCCCACTCGTGATACCGCGCTCGAAAACAAGGTCTTGAGATACACTATAGTATTTATTAAGAGATAGGGGACCAGCGCAGTACACGGCAAACTTCGTCCGAGTCTTCTTTTTGTAAAAGCAATGCGTACTTAACCATAATTTACCATCGATTGGTGGATCTAATTAATCATTTTAATTATATACATTTTGAAATCGAACATATTTAAGCTTTTAATAAAGCTGTACATTTTCAGGAGAAGCAAAGCGAACTAGATAACACTGTCTCTTGTGAACCTAAAGAACGAGAGGAATTGTATGAAGATCCCTTTTAAAGTCAACTGAAGAGCATTATAGGAAACTTAACATTCAATGTATTTATAAAATGTATATTTATTAAAGTTTTATTCAAATTAATACGAAATAACTTATGCAGTTGTGGAAAAGACTGTAGTTGAATAGGTGTTTGAACCAAGAGTAGAACTGGAGAAGAGGGAGTAGTCCTCGCTGAAAATGAGGATTTGAATTCAGGCGCAAATTTCGGATTTCAGAAAAGTGCGGTTTGCGGCGATTCAGTTCGGACCTAAGAAAGGCCTAGTAATCCACCGATCTTGCATTGATGATATTAAACACCGCGTCTGTGGAGGATACCGCGCTGGGAACCTAGCCTCAGAGGTGGCAACTTTTATCAGAACTTCTAGGCCCGGGTCGGCCCTCACTTTTGCCAGCCCTGCCTAGCCTAACAAACCCCATAAACTCTTCATCTTCGTCATCGCAATCACACTCATCGCAACATTCACAACAGTCTTCTTCACAGCATCCGGGTTGCACATAATGCTGTCCGGGAACATGCGTTGAATTAGAGACTAAACGATATTTTAAATTAGGTTGCTGGCATGGTGGCCCGAAGGTTAGTAGCTTTGCCTCACAAGCTCGAGATGAATAGATCGAATTTTCCGAAGAAGGAATTTTCCGCACCCAAGGTGAATGCTATGGAGTTCCCTATACCAAAAGTACCTTGGTATAACTTTTTCTTGCCAATCTGTGTTTCAGAGAATAATTAAACACAAAATATACTTCACGAATACATGAGTTAGGGAAGTGTTGAAAATTGATAAGTATTGCTTCCACAGTTGATTACATTCGAGTTTTTTTGTTTGTCTCAAACCTCAGTTAAGAAAGCAACGGATTCTTAGTAGTTCAGTTTAGCGGTTGTAATATAAAAATCAGTGAACTTGGTCGCTCACCTCAGGTTTACTGTTAGATTATCCGACCCACCCGGGGTTCATCTATTAGATTCAGAGCTGGTCATTCGGTGAGCCAGGCCTGATCTCGAAAATTTCAGGCCGGGCCGGGCCGGATAACCACCTCTGATCCGATTGACCCATTTAACTTTGTCAACATTGCTTCACTTACAAACAGGTGATTCTTCAATATCCCAGGCTCCAATATCGGTGACTCTGGAGAAATACTGAACCAGCATACAGGGGTCCTCTCCAGTCTTGCGAGCAATTCTGATGTGACCTCGCTCGCCCCAGTTGACTCCCCAACTGAAAGAATATTCTACACTTTTCTGGAGATGCTGGTAAAAAGACTATATACTGGCAAAACTGACTTGCTCGGACCAAACTTGATTTTCTTTACGATCAGAAAACTTATAAAAAGTTGAATCCTAATATTTGGGTCCGCCACCTTCTATACACTATTTCTAGCGTATTTAATAAAAGTGTATAGAAGTTCATCTTTGAGAACTTCTATACATTTTTGGATTTAAAGAAGCTTTAAAAAGTACATAAAAGTTCCCGGACCCCTGATTTTTTAATATCATACCTGTTTCTGATTAACCAGTACTCCGGAGTGAAACCGACAATTACTACAGCATGATTGATCGTCTTGCCACAGGTACCGTCGAATATACCTAAAGCTACTAAAATATATAAACTAGTATACCATGCAAAGAACAGATATGCAAATAAGAGTTGGTTTGAAACTAATTAATTTCAGCCAGATTCTCACCCTTCAATTAAGACAGATAATATAAAAGCATCCTAACTAATCGGTAAAATCTATTAATCTTTTACAAAGAAGTAAGCTAGTTTTATAGGACCTGTATATAGTCAGCGCCAAGAGTAATGATGGAGTGTAAATAATTCAATGCTCGTCTGCGCCCTTTTTGCAAGCTCCGCGCCAGCATCTGGCGGCTACTCTCCTTTCAATATTGTACTTTGAATGTGGGAATGGTCGAAAACGTTAATGAATACAAACACTAGTTCTCTGATATTGCAGACTTTTTTATACACGGCTGTGCCCTAACATAATTCAAATGGTAAAATTATTTATGCTCATAAGCTGGCTTATTATGTTAGGGAATTCATGTTAATTTATATATCATTGGAAAGATAATAACTCAATCTCGGCAACTGAATTTTTTCGAATGATTTGGTCAAAGCTTTCCAGACAAAAATGAATTTCAATTTAAAAATGAGAGCACAGTCCTTTAACACCACTGTCTCCGTTGGCGAGCCGTGTATATGATAACACAATTTTTTTCTGACACTTCACGACGTACCCTCTCCATAGCTGTAGATATCGTTACTAATAGCCATTCCAACTGCAACTGGGCCCAACGAAACGAGGTTTTCCATATTCTGTAAATTTACTTGGTTAAACCGTTCATTTGGTGGTTTTTCAACTCGGTATCATTCGGAGCTGCAATGTTAAATATAAATCAATTTATAATTGGGGGGGGGGGGGGAACAGAATGGGTAGCATTTCTGCAACTTACTTTATTCAACGCTTCAATAGTCTCTGGATCATTGGCAACAATGTAGTCACTGTCGAATGACTTCAGTTTCGGAATAATGGCTGGTGATGGGAAGGAGCATTGGGATGAGCTCTGAAAGAGGAAATACAGACTCCCAGAAAAAGGAACTGGCCGAAGCAAAGTTTTCAGTTCAAAATGGTTCTGCTTTCAGGGAGTTTGAAAAATACAGGGTGGCGTCCAACATATTCTATTCGAAGCTGATGCCCTATAGACAGAGACGGCGCCCATTGCAGAGTGGCGTGACCGCCGGTCTCTACCGCGTACATATTTGTTTTCCGAAAACGTTGAGAGCAATTTCAACGAGATTCTTTTTTAACACAAACATTATTACTTATGAATTGGATTATACGTATTTGCAGTTAATCTAGTAAAATGGAGAAGAGTACAATTTAAAAGTCTGAGAAGTTCTATCCGAATTAGTTAATTTCAAAGCCCCTCCCCCAAGCCATAAACCCCGGGTGTGCGGGATCCTTCCAGAATCCCTTCCGAATCCCTCCCGAATCCCGGTCTAAAAATATCAATCCCGAATCCCGGCTTTTCCAAAAATGCGATCTCGCACACCACTGATCCACATCATCCCATATCCTTTCCTATGGAGTTCTCGCTTCCTAAAGTACTTTCATCACACATCTTCGCCTAAACATTTGCAATCTCTTGTTGCGTAAAATTAATAAACTATATTTTTTGTCTACATTGCCTGCTTGGTTAAAATAAAGGCTACATACCCTAAAAGGATACAAATGCTCCGAAGTTATTCCACTCTTTTTGAAGTATTCGTTTGAGATCTGTAAATAGTGCTGTTAAAGATGAAAACATGGGTGGAATGATTTTCTCGGGCCGGGCCAAAAATTTTGAAGACGGGCCGGGCCGGCCGGCCCTTTTCCACTCCTGGATGAAACCTCCGAGTTTCTTCAGGATTTTAAACTGTATTTTGATCAAAAGTTGATGATTTCAATTTGAATAATTATGTTTATAGACCACCTGAAAGTATCCACCCTTGCATCCGGAGTTTCTCAGGTTGTACTTGGGATTTAGCTCTCGGTCACAATCTAATAGCTGTTGATTGGAAATTGAACCGTTTATTGGTATATCTGAAATGAAGTTAGTACAAAGGCTGACTTTTCTCATAAATTTTATTTTAAATTTGGAGAACTACAAAGAGTTGATCTAGTTAATAGTACTCGGTTAGCATTGGTCGGTCCAGTGGCCGTATTCACCAATACCCTGGGATGAGCCATGTCAAGGCAGGCCGCCCCAGGGAGGCTATATGGTACCCCAAATGAATTGCCACAGTGGGATTTTGGCAACCTCAAGGAGAGCCAGGGTGTCACAGGTTGCGATAGGGTGCCTTCGTGAAAACGGCCAATGGAACATTTAAATCCGCTTAGAAAAGATTTCCAGATCTGAATGTTTTTAGTCTTTAACAATAGCTATGTTTCCATCACAGTATCATGGAGATGCGATAACGGTGCTGGAAACCTTGCTTTTGTACACGGCTCGCCAACGGAGACCATGGGATTAAAGGACTGTGCTTCAATTATAAATTTAAAGTTCAATGTTCTCTAGAAAGGGTGAACCAAATCATTCGAAAAAACTCAAGCGCACATATTAAGATATGGCCTTTCGAATAATATACAAATTAACATGAATTCCTTAATAAATAAATCCAGGCATTGTGCCGAAAGATTTTTTGCATTTGAAATTGGTCTGTCCTGTTGCCTTAGGGCGCGGCGGGCCGTGTGCAAAAGACTATATTACAAACCTGCTAAGGAGAGTGTGCCTTCAATCATTGCACTCATTGCAAACGCCCAACAACCACCACAGTTCCCCTAAAACAAATATCGTTTTTATCCCAACTCTCTACAGCTTAGCCATTGGAGTATTCCAAGACTGGAGCCCACGACAGGTTCCAGATTATAAACCGAGACTTCAAAAACTAAGGTTGTCTACTTTTCATGTTTCCGTAGAACCAACCTGATTCTTAATTTCCTTCAGATGCGGTCTCCAGTCGACGTTCTCAACTCCACTTCTCTTCCTCCTTGCTTCAAGAGCTTGTAGCTGACCGGCTGGTGGCAGCATTAGTTCGTTCGGAGGAATCTCTTCAGGTAGCTGGAACAAGATTGAGTATTTTTCAGCAATACCAGAGATTCCTACTTTTAAACACCGGAGTGATGATCACCAAAGAAAATGAGAGAACTTTTCTTAGTTTTTGGAAACTGCTTCTAGTTGAAGTGTTTTGCAACGCTGCAGGGTTGTGTGGGCTTCTTTTCTTTGGGATTCTGGTACCCCCGTGCCCAAAGGGGTACGAAATTCCCGCTCACACAAGACTTTTTAAAACGCCATAACTTTGCTCAAAATCAATTTTCGTCAATACGGGCCGGCCCGGGCCCATTTTGTGAGACAGGCGGTACGATACGCAGCCTAGCTGTCTTCCAAACCCAGAGCTGGTTACCGGCTCGGCCTAAAATTTTGGAGGTCAGGCCGGGCCGGGCCGGTCCGTCGGATTTACAGCTATTCCGGCCCGGCCTGAAATTTTGGAAGTCCGGCCAGGCCGGGTCGGGCCGGGCCGGCCGGATAACCAGCGCTGACCAAACCTACCGCAACAGAGAAGTCGTTGATCGCTTTCTTATAGGCAGACAGTCCTTTCTCATAGAGAGAATTGTGCTCCTGTACCTCCATATTGGACTGTTCGTATAGTTTATAGCGGACTGCACCAGCCGAAGAGTTTTCGATGTGAACTAAAACGAAAAGCAGTAGTAAGAAAACTTGACTATTTTTCGATAAGGTGGCCGAAATATTTTCCTCAGAAACCAGCGTTTATTCGACTGTGACTGTGTAATTGGTACGCAAAGCCTCCGATTTCAACAATTTTACCAGACCTCTCAAATGAGCCGTCCCGAGTGATTGCCGAAAAGTGACATGGTCCCGGCCCATTTTTCGGTATAGAAATACATACTTCGTAAGGGGGGACCCTTAGATGATTTTCCGATTTTTATTTTCAACCCTCGTGCCCGGCCCGGCTCTGAGAGGTCTGAATTTTACTGAGTTTCATCCGAGGCTGGCGCGTAAACGAATAGACAATCGTCCTTCTAGACTTATTGGTTGTGCTACCTACAGTATTTCCTCCTTTATAACCAAGACATCCTATGAACTTACGTTTCTCCATAAGGTTCTTGAACTTATCATCCGTCTCCATTGCTTTCTCGTAAGCTTTCTCCGGAGCCAGTGTCTAGAATTGACGATTGCAAAATGTTCAGTTCAAAATAGTTCTGTTTTCTTTCAGATTACTATTCATATTTTTGCCCTGATCTAGAGCGGGCAGGACTGGCAAAAGTAGTGGCCGGGCCGGCTCCGATTTTCATGAATTACAAAAATATTAACAAAAATACAAATTTTATTAATAACAATGTTGAGAATAAAGACAAAAAGTGTTTTCCACTACTTGGGTAGTCTAACTATACAAGAAAATAACATTAGATGTATTAGTTAAAAACTATGATTCAATTTTTGGTATTGATTTTCTTGGAAAAAGTATTGACTGTAGCTTCAAAGTAGGGCCGGGCCGGCACGATCCACCCCTGATACGTCGCTCAACTCAGGGCTTGGAAAAGGCCGGCCCGGCCCGTTGCTCAAATTTTCGGCCCTGGCCCGGCCCTTGTGTAGTAAATATTTTTACCGGATATTCTTCAAAAAAGTTAGTTTTCAGTTCTATTTTCTGGTAATAACAATACAAAATGCAATAAGATTTACCAATTGATGTTTTTTGACACTATTTATCAAAATATTCACCTAAATCAGTCGATTTCTTCATTAAAATTATCCCTGCAAGGGCCTAATTTTTGAATTTTCGGCCCCGGCCCGGCCCGTGAAATTCCCAGCCCTGGGCTTGAGATAGTGTCCCAATTCCAAAACAGTTCATATAAATATCTTTAACGGAAAATCAGATTAAATTAAATAAATTTACCGAGGCTGTTAGAAAACAGCTGACCGGGGAAGGTCTCAACTTAGGTTGGCCTAATGCCAACT
>JAQGAV010002850.1:0-14117 GCA_034691345.1 Phasmarhabditis papillosa
TGGCTACACCACCTTAATCCACTAGTAACTGCGTGTTCTAGCATGGGACCGCACGAGCACGCAGAACATGGAGGTCAGAACATAAGGTTCAATTTATGTAATAAAAGGGGGGGGGGGGTCGTTGTTTTAACACTCCACGGTAGGAGCGGTTCGTAACCTGGTTTTGTCCAAGTGGAGTTACGAGATGGCACTGTGTTCACAAAAAGGACTTAGACAAAACTCGGCTTCTTCACTACTTTTACTCCAGGCCTAGCATATGATATGATAGGATATGTTCAAAATAGTTTCTTCTTTTTCACTGCTACACTCGTGAACTCTAAACCTTTCTGAATAAAAAACTTTCCAAAATGAAAACATAGCCAGTAAACAAGTTAGGAACTGTAATCAACTATACAAAACAACAAAATAAAGTAAATTCTTTGTATATTTACATTATATAGCCATCCGTCCATTATGGGTGTAGCTGACCAGTTTCTCTTGCCTTTTGTTACTTTAATATCCCCTTTAGCAGGAAGTGAAAGCGAACCAAAATTGGCGGTTCTTACAAGTTTTTGAATTTCGAAACGACGATTTTGCCCATTGAGATAGTCGTTTGCCTTTGCCTGGAAGGTCAACGACAACCAGGAACTATTCGGGAATTCAACGAATAGTTAGCTGATTGGGGAAGAAAATATTCAATCTTAAACGAAATATTGAAAACTTGGATCTAGTTAGATTTTATGATATTGTCCGCAACCAAAGCTAGGTGTTTAGCGCAGTCTCCTGGAGGGCAGCGCTGTTATTTTTTAATGAATGTACTTTTGAATAAAATACCCCGTCATTAAGTCATTTTTAAATAACACCACTGCGCTGGATACTAGTTGGAATGCTAAATATTGATGCAGACTATAATATTGCAGCTCCTTAGAGAACAAAACGATAATGAACACTATAGTCAGTGGAGTAATCGTTTGCAAGAGGTTACGGTACAAAATGCAAATTTATTAGATCTTGTTAGAGAAAATAGAGCAAATTTGTGCTCTAATTCAAATTTTTTAGTCCTAAACCTGCAAGCGATTAGTCCGTCGACTATAGCATATCTCAATTCATAGACTAATAGACTATGAATGAAATGAAAAATATAAAGCAAAAATGATGAATTTCCATAGACTGCGAAAATTATTCTATAGTGTAAAGGAAAACAAACTGATATAGTTTTGGAAAGGTGAATTCTCTAACACCCGATTTCGTTTTGTTTGAATAAACGTGTTCCGATGTGTCTTGATGGCACAGGCTTATTTTTTAGATAATTTGTTCGGATCTGACTAATCACAATAGAGGGGTTTTGGATCACCAAAAATTCCAAACGGGACCATTTTCATACCAAATTCCCACTACAGACATAGGTTCAAGTAAAAAGGAGAACTGTTTTCAAGTTCGAAGGTACAGAGCCACTGGGGCAAACCAATAAAATTATCAAGTCTATAACAAAAGTATTGCAATTTCAAATTTGACTTCTGAAATAACTAGTGGGTCAAGAAACTTTCTGGATCAGCCAACACTGTATCATGCAAAATACAAAAAGCTGAGCTACATATAAAATATATGTTGAAAATTAGCTGAGCTGAATATTTTGAAAATTTGCCATTTAGGTTACTGTAATTAAGATCCAATGTTGGTACGGAGGTAAAATACAGTATAAGAGGCCTAGTTTATAAAACACCTAGACTCCTAGACAGAAAGTTAATGTATTGACTACGGTATTAATATCTTAAACTATTAGAATTGACTTGTAAAGTGCTGTGAGTTTGGTTGTTTATATAGTTGAAAGTAAACTCGTATGGTTAGCGAATAAAGAAGAAGGTGGGTGCCCCCCCCCACCCTGAACGACCACAGGGCGAGAAAAGTTGCCAATCAACTTTCTCACTATTAATTATGATAAACAAAAGAACAAAACTGGAACAAAGCGCACATTCGGCCTATACTTACCATTACTGTAGTTACAAAGTTTATTACTTTATTTAGAAGTTTTTGTAGGTGGAGGTCAAAATACCGTATGATATCATGCAGTTCTCGAAAATAACAGAGATCCGCACGAGACCCAACTTGAGGAATTCAAAATCATCCTTGGACTAGTCCTTGTGACTAAGTTTGGGGTGTTTCAACTACTTAGCGAATGAATGAGTAATATAGTGAGTAAGGATCACGTGGGGGCATAGTTTTGAAACATAACTAATATATAGTTAATTTATTATATATTCCGGGAGTTTGATGAAAATTTTAAGGTTCTATCGGTCTATCTTTGAAATCCTATTTAAATTTTAAACTGTCGAGTGCCTTCAATGTCGCGCACCACAGGTGTTGAAACATTTACACAGCATAATTTATATGCTGAGTAATTTTATCTGCGTTATCTATATTTGTATTCTAGTTACCTAATTTTGGCCAATTGTAGGTCTGAGTCAATTTTAGAGAGAGATAAACTCAGCCCAGAATACCTTATGACGTGCAAGAACTCGAATGTCACTTACAAAAAAGTATTTATATGACTCACAAAATTACAAGAACATGAGTAAGATTCAATTGTGAATTTATGACAAAGTTAAGATCATTGTATATGCAAGAACGGGACAAGTCACGGGCTTATAATATAACTGAATACAAGAATTATAATGGAGTGGTACTTGTGTAATTTTGAGGATATTTTTGTTTTACGTGAACTTTCTGAGCCATTTCCAACGAGATTACGTTTTTACACTTCATTATTACTCTTGAATCGGACTTTATAAATGTAAACAAAGTTTAAACTCGAATTGTTATCATGTTTCAGGGTACTTGATAGTTTGTTGAACAGATTGCAAAGCTTTTACACAGTGGCTAAAACAAATATTCTGATTTCACAAAACATACTCAAGTCAAAATGTTCAGGGTCCAAAAATTCAAAAAGAGCTCACATCGGGTTGCAAGTCCTAACAAACGCTATAAGTACTCTTAAAACATTTCAAAATGCCAATAAAACACCAAAATTGTAGCAAACAAAAGTAAAAACATTCTAATTAGGTACATCTAGAGATCGCTGAATGAAAGAAGAAAACGCTGTAAGCTGAATATGTTTAAGAACTTTGATCACTGAATAAGAATTTGCGCTGGGGCGCACTCCAGGGCACCCCTTTAGCTTTGGAGCGCCTCTATCGCTCATTTACACTTGTTGGCAATAAGAGATCGTATTTTGTCGAGAATCGAGCGGGTATTCTTCTTCTTCGGCTTTTTCTCTGTCTTCTTCTCGGCAGTCTGTAATATTGCCGTGTTTTTTATTCCCGCTCGGTGTGGTTTTTCATTTTCTAGCCGGCTACGAAGGTTATTCGCAACCGCTACTCCCTGCCTGATGTTGGTTTGACCTCCAAGGCGTAAGAAAGACTTGTTTGTTATTATTTTCTCTGACTTTCCTGCGTATCGCCTACCCCTGTTTTTCTTCTTGTAAACATATTTACAGTTCTTTTAACTATCTAAATAGTTTTAATAACAAACTAACTTTTTTCGGTTCCACCGCTGGTACGGGGTCCTTCTTCACACTAGTTTGGACACTGTCCAGATATTGGTAGTTGGTTATGTAATACTGAAAGAAACAAGTTTATAAGTCAAGGGTAGCTAATTAACATTCTAGGCACATTCAGATTAAAAATTTGTCGCGCTTTATTTTTTTGGTATTTTGAAATTCCCCATTCCATGGAGCCAGTGGCCGTAGCATGGAAACGCCCAGGTGGGTGCCCCGCCAGTTTATAGCCTGCCCGGGCAACGATTCTCAACTGCTCGGGCAGCCAAAGACTTCCCGGGCGTTTCTATACTTCGGCCACAGGAAGTGTTCCACCACTATGGGGTATGGGCTTTTCTCGCCACTATACTCTTATGATTAAGACTTCGACCACAAAACCGTTAGAGTGTTTTTTAAGCGACGAGGGCTGTTGGTCCTTCTACAGTACCCCTACCGTTAAAGAAGGAAACGCGCTCCTCTGACAAGGTTGCTATTTTGGTCTACAGTAATCTTATCACGAGAAGGCGCCAGGAAGTAAAGAGAAAACGCGATGAAAGTGATACTAAATCAATTTACAGTTTTATTCGACCTTCAAACTGTTTGATAACGTCTCGAGTTACTCGGATTAGATGGATTGAACTTTTAATACATCGGGATCACGGTTACTGTAGTTAATATTCGCAAATTATGTGGTAAACACTTCGAATACTAATTGTATGTGAAGATAGGAATTCAGTCAAAGTTGGCAATTCAAATTATCCAGGCTCCTGGTTGATTTCAATTGCCAAAGTTGACTCAATAAAATGTCCTGGTTGACTAAATTCGTCTTCCTGTACCGACATGATATCCGGTTCCGGAGAAATAAATTGCAAATCCGGAAAGCTCAACATGATAGATCTGCAACCCTACTTCCGGGTAGTTCCTTTTATACTAATTATCCATAAATACTCTTAAAGGATTGTCATGAACTCACTAAATCTCTTGAGTTCCTACTCGAAGCGCATACATTGACAATCATAATTCCTGAAAGAGAACAACTTTTAAGAACAAAAACAAACTAGCAAGTGGTAAGTTCAAACACAAAATGAAGCTACTGTCTACTATTGCGACTTATTTGAAGATTAAGAACTATAGTCTATATCAATAACTAGGTTTTCAGCGCAGGATCCTCGGAAGCAGCGATGTTATTTGAATATGAATGGAACATCGGTGGATTGGGTGCTTTCTTCAAAAGTTCATTCATTTTTATGCAACACCGTTTCTCTCAAGGATACTACGCTGGAAACGTAGATCTTGATATAGACTATAAACTGGGATTACTTATTAATAATCACATAAGACACAAAATGATGGTGTGTCCCGAATAACAAGAATTTGTTTAGTTTGGGCACAACATATACCAATATATTTCTTCGAACTTGATGAAAACTGCTAGGATTAGCCTACCCTATTAAAGTGAACGGAGTAGACGAAAAGTTCATAACAACTTATTTTCTCGCACTCCCAATAGTCAAAATTGCGCCTCCAGAGGAAGCATTCAAGGTGTAATCGGAATTTGAGGATTTTCAAAATCGAGAGAGACGTATTTCGTTCGGTTTGAGCTTATTCCTGGTAACAACGTTCGCTTGACTGGACGAATAGACATTTTGGGCGGAATGTTCAGAATAGAAGTTATTTACTTCCAATGAAAGTTTTGAAAGATCAAGGCTAGCTGTAAGAAGTTTGATGTTTGAGTCGTAAAGTGAGCTTGAACCGGATGGGGCACGTCACTGGCATGAATGGAGTCTTCCTCCTGGTTGATACAAGTCAATAGCCGTTGTCTTAAGAACACCTTTCTATGAAATTCTACAACTACCGCGTTAAATAATCAGTAGGCAACTGAATCTTTAAACGATCCGTCTTAGTTTTCTATTTTACTTCATTGTATAGCCTTGCCTTTTTGCCTGCCGGCATCAGGTTCGTTAAATAGACTTTTCTATATAATGAACAAATGATTCATGAGTCTAGCAACTTTGAAACAAAATTCACGTAATAGCTATCCTCGGATGCCTTCTTAAAGCTGAGTGTCAATTTCGAAAGTTGTCAGAATCACCGAAGAAAAGATGGCCATATCAAATTTCATTTCGCAAAAGTTGTGAAAACAAAAAAAGAGTTGATGCACCATAAATTAAGTTTAAGGAGAAAATATTTATATGAATGAAGAAAAAATGAATTTGAAGTCATCTCGTAAATTATATTTGTATCTTTTTTCGCAGCTGCTCAATACATCAACTACAAGGTTATATCTCAAAAAAGATTGAAACACTTTCCTAACATAAATTACTAACACTCTTTTGAATGATCATTCAAAATAAGTAGAATGCTAAAATATGTATGAACACAATCATTCCTTGCTTTAGAAAACTCAGGAAGTCATTACTTATTCAAACTGTTCGAAACCTTTCAGCAAATATAGGTACCTAATTCACTCTTTGCAGCTGAATAGGTTGTGCAACTTGCTAAGGAGCAAAAAAAGCCTTGAAACCAAAATTGGAGCTGCAAGTTTGGTGTTATTGAGAGTTTGTTGGGAGCACAATCGATTCGTGGTTGTGGCAGGCGTCTGCCTTGGGGGAAGAAAACATCTCCCGGCCAGTTGGCAACTGACTAGCAAATACCTGACATTCTTTTCTAATAACTCTCATCTTTCAAGGATTAACCGGATTAGGAAATCATACAAAGCTATGGGATTATTGCATAACGGACATAAATCCTTTCTCAAATATCGCAAAATTCCAATGTCATCGAAACAGATGGAATTCAAATAGTTTTTACATGACAAAATAGAAAAAAGCAATTTGAGCATACCAGAGAGTTCGTTCAGTTACGCAAAACATATTCGACTAAAGAAAAATAAAGATCATTGTTTACAACAAAGCACAATTACCGAGATGCAAATTATTCTTATGGGTAAACTTCGATGTGAACCCATTATAATTGCACAACTCCGAACTTTAGAAAATGTTCCAGTGAGAATGACACATTAAGAGCAAGCTACTATTATGCGCAGCCAAATTATTCAGCGTTATGTATACTTCCGCTAAAATGATTGTTTTCGTAGAAAACTAACCCGCACTCAGGAAATGGCCAAAATACTCCACACAAGTGCTCAGAGGGATTAGGAAAACACAAATTATGAAATGGATACAGAGAAAGGAGCCGCAATGAGATAGGATATGATATAGCGTTGGGGGCGTATGTAAGAATGTCTCCGCCAACCCAAAAGCCGCCACCCTCTTGACAAATAAACATAATATCGAAACGTCATTGTCTCTTGTGCCTGTAATGATTAATGATCATTAAATCAACCGCTCACTCACATCTTCATTTCATAAATATTTGCTCATTTGACCTGCCGCTGATAATGAGCCGAACTTTCGAAAAACCATGGAAAATGAGATATGCTTTGCTACCCACTGACTTTGAGTAATGCAAGTTATGTAAAAATTCACCGAGGGAAACTACAATAATCGTAAACACTGACATACGATTCTGATAATACGCGAATTATCAAAAAGTAAGGGACCATCATAAAATTTCTCAGCCGATTCTGTATTTCAAGCCAGGGAAGAAATAAAAATGCTATAAAGATAAAAATTTTATTACAAACAAAGTGAAAAACAAAAACAAAAATCAACAACCTATCCTATTACATAAAATTCGAAATCCTTAGCCGGATGCAGGTAACACTCGGACGATGGGCACATGTCTGAAATAAGTGGATTTATAAGATCTAAGAAAGTTGCGTGATAAAATCTATCACGAAATGCGTGAAATAGTAATGAGCTAAAAATACCTACCAAATGATTCATTCTTTCTCGCCTCCTAATTCCACTCTGGCGAAGTCGACTATTTCCGCCTTATGACCACGAACGTAGTCATACACAGTTTGAGATGGGTTCAGCATGAAGGCCTGGCGGAGTAGCGCAGTTTCATCTTCATCAATTTCAGTAGTCTAAATCAGCATGTTAGTTTTGAAAGACAATATGCAATACCTGTCCTTGGAAGAAATCATTCAATTCATCTTTGCCGCTGTCGACGTTTTCGGTCTTCTCCTAAAATAGAAATTGAATGGTGGATAACAAAATAGTCACATGGCTCGGATTAAATATCAATTAATAATTCTATTCCGTAAATGAATAGTCTTGCCCGAATCATAGGGTCTCAATTAATTGCTCAATGCTACGCATATCAAGTTATTGATGAAGATGCATTCGAGGAATATGAATCAATACTGTGAATAGCTCAATATTTTAGTGCTATCTTCCCAAATCATAGAATTGATCAGAAGTATCGCATACCAGGTAACTATGTGACCCTATGCATGTTTGATGCCCATAAATTTTAGGAGTAATATAAATCCGTGTCACAATGACGTGTATTCAAATTCCACTGACAATGGCATGAAACTGGGGACTCGGCCCATTACTGGTCACATAATGCTTAGTGAACTGATAATATCAATGATTTACCTTGACCACTTTAGGCTGTGGCGCTTCTCCTAGGCTTTCCGATCGCATTCCAATGATATGTTGACAAATTTGACCGGCGAGTTTTTCCGTGGGGAAGAGACCCTAAATTATTTCAGTGTATCACATAGATACAATGTTTGAGCAAACCTCGACATTCGCCCTCTTCAAAGCTACCAGAGACACGAATTTTCCCATATCGACACCTTCGGTTCCTTCTATAAAAAAAGAAATGATGTATAGAACAGCAATATCATTAATACTACCCCAACAATAATTTTTTTTGGTATTCTGAATGCTATTCTTTAATGCAAAATCATGCATGCTGCAGAAATGAGTTACTTCACTATGTTGAAATTCCATAGCAACATTGAAAATAATGAGCAAAAATTCCGTCAGAAACAGTATCCAGAAAGCAACATTCAAATATATTGTCCAAGTTTGTGAACAAACTGTTTTTATACTCAGTGGAATTCGCTTCATCTTTAGTACGCCAGTAAAGTAACGTTTAAAAAACTCAATTACCTCTGGGATGGGCAGCAGCAAAAACAGAGGCTCCACTAGGAGCAACGATAACTTCAGTCTTGCGGACTTGGATATTCTCTCCTAGTTTTCCAACCGCACTGCTGACGACTTCGCGGAAGGAAACAGAGCCGCACATCACCTCATCTGGGTCTAAAGAGAAATAATGTAATACTTATCACGGTGACTTTGTATTAAAATTTGTCAAAATAATTACTTTGGTAACATAGACACTCTTTCACTACACGAATGAAACGCTTTTAGGTATGGGCAAACCACATTCGTAAATATGAAGGAAAATTAAAGCTCAGTTAGTTTGTAGACGAAACACGGAAGAATCTATGTCCCTGGCATGATATCTAAATAATTCATATCCAGCAGTCTTCATCCCATAATCAAATATTGTCACATCTGCGAACCATATGGGTATTAACGTACTTATAGTCAACGTTTGCATTTTTCCAGTTGACTCGACGTTCTTCGAAATTCCGTGAGCGAGGACAGCGTTAGTAAGTTGTTCTAGCTAAAATTAAGAATATACTGACTGAGAAAAATCTATGATCCTACCAACGCTTTGAAATTATCTCCACGGGCTACGAAATCAGTTTCGCAGGAAAGTTCGACGACGGCAGCGGCATTCCCGGATGACTTAACGCCAACTAGTCCCTGAGTGGTGGCACGAGAGCTCAGCCTGGAATCATACAAATAAAAACAAAGCGCAATTGTGTTATATTGTTTTCAACTATTCGTGATCAAGAGAGCAACACCAAAAACACATTTAAGAATGTCGGATCAAGAAGAAAAGTGTTGACAAGCAGTAACGACTGAACATTGATAGGTACTAATCATTTCGATTATTGCCGACAAGTCAAGAGATCTGTGGACCAAGAAGATATATTGACTACCCACTTGGCCGCTTTCGCCCATCCTTCCTTCTTGGCCAATTCCTTCAGCCATGCTACGGCCTCATCCAGACGTTCAGGTCCGAACTCAACGAGGGCCTTCTTACAGTTAATATAACTGTAGCCAGTGCGTTTACGAAGCTTCATTAAAGCCTAAAATAAATTATATGTAAGAGAGCAAAAATATTTAAGCATACCTCTTTGTTAACCGTACCCGTCGTAGCTGGTGCAGCGGAGCTCAGCATCCGCACGGACCCAGAGAGGCTGAGCGACTTGCTAAACAGTTGTCGCAGCATTCTGAAAACAAAGAAAACATACTATATTGTAAAATGCAAGAAAAATAAGAAAATATAAAAATTGCTTCAAAAGCTTTTGCCTCATATATTTTTGCAACGGCGCTGTGGTTATTTATTACACTGCCTTGGCAGTGTAGTTTTCAAAAATGAAAACTCAAAAGTTGTTTGTAAAGCCAAAAGAACATTAAGGAAATTAAGCAAAATATATTGGATTAGGAACATTTGTTATGTACATATAAGTTTATTAACACCAGATGAAACAATATGCACCCCATCTCGTCTCTGTGATAACGTTTAATGTTTCACGGAGTTTTTAATTTTGTAAATTTGTTGTTTTGACCATCTCATCGTTCCACGCAGATGCACTAGTAATTCTTCTTTAGTAAAACATTCAGGTAATCTCTGGAATGATGTATTACCGTGTATTTCCATAATTATTGGATATGCTTGTTAAGTGCAAGAAGCTTAGCCTAATCGTTCGTTGAGCAGAGTCAATGCTATAAAATGAGACTCGCTGTTGACTGCGATTAGAATAAATGATGAAATCCGCATGAAATACTCAAACACTCAATTAGATTCACTCAGAGTGCAACACTACATACGCTCATCCCAAAACTAAATTCAAAATATGTTTGTTTATTACGTTTAACTTTGACTTTGCAATTGTTTCCAATGAAAACAACACTGTTTAATTTGTTCCTTGCAGAGTTTGCCTAGCCTACCCGACCCAAGTTTCATATGTTTTGTGAAGCGGCTAAGCTTGGTAATCAGCCAAGAATACTCTATACCCAAAATACTTCAAATAGATGTATAGCTAAGGTGTAAGACACAGTCTTGTGGACCGAAGACTTCGGTTTTGTTTTACAAAAGCAAATATTTTCATTCCCAGTTGCTTCTCGAATGAAGGTTGTTAATAGATGGGAGTGAAATGTATCGTTTATTTTTCTTTAAAAATATATAATAATTTAAATGTCTTTGTATTATCTCCTCCCCCTTTGTGAAAATAGTTCTGATTCAATTAGTAGGGGGTGAGTGTACCTGGGTAATGAAATCGTTGATTAAATTCATTAAATCCAACAAAAAACCGCGAATTATGTGCAGTTTTGGCTTCATAACCCGACTAATAGTCGGGGCGTCGATTTCAATACCCAGGTACCCGACAGGTCGCGCCCTTGTGCTTCGTGGATCGGGGTATATACCGGGTACATACCCAGGTAGGCTCAGGGCGACCCAGGGTTCGCCCTTTGACTTTCGTGGATACGGCCACTGGTGATAGGTCACATTGTTAGATAACACTGTAAGCTTCGTTCGATTTGTATCTTCGTTACCATATCAACGGAAGATTTAAATGTTTTGCTGTTAATGTTAGGGCAAATTGCGGTAGGCACGAGTCAGTGACGGCTGCATTTGAAGCCGTAGAGTCCTAATTGAAATCTATTTAGAGAACAAGGTTGCAAAAAGGTCGAAAGAATGAATTAATCCTAATGTTACTACTTTCCGATTCACCCTGTTAAAACATACTCTTTTCCAATATATACCTCTCGGATATAGTCTGTTTCAAAACCTTGACTGAAGCGGTGCCCCGCCGACCTTATCAAAGGGCGATGCTGCAAAATTTAAAACCAGAATTCGGAACCTTTTTGAAGGAAAACATTTTTCATTTTAGGTCTTGAAAAAACTATACAATTTAACACATTACTGAAATGTTTTATCCCGGAGCAACAAACGAGCCCATTCCGATATCACATATTCCCATAACAGATTCGAATAAAACTTGTTCTGCATAAACAATGCAATAAAACCCTCTGAAATCATCGTTGTAATCCCATCTCCACATTTTGTTTACATGTTTTATCTTTATCTTATTCTCTTCATCCTTAATAGCTATTTTTCAGTTGCGTTATTCCTGATTGAATGAGCTTCATATAGAGTTTTGAGCTAAATGAAATTTCCGACATTGTGTCCCACTTGCTATTCCTAAATGTTCTGGAGGCTTCTTCATTGTCTCAACAAATATGCTCCAATTCAAACTAAACGCGCTCTACCGTACAAATTCCCTACTGACCGGTCTGCTACTGCTGGCTATAAGTCAGTTATCCATACAGTTGGAGTGTCATCAGTGTGAGGGTGACTATGGAGGAGTGAGGTTAGTTCTTATGTTTTGAACTAGATAACTGTAAAATTACGAATAGATCAATAATGAGCCAAAAACAAAGTGCCATCTTAACCTAACATTCGCAAAACAAGAAAATGATTGGATTGTGTTTCTGTGTATCTTTGAATATTTATGTCGGTTTCTAAGTAGGTGGGCCCGGGCTTGCCCAATTTTTTCACCACCACTAAAAAGTAGGCCAGAACCGAGGGTTGGCAAGGGCCGGCCCCCCTATCAAATATTATAGGCCCCACAATTGCGAAATTCCAAAATTTTTACAAAAAAGTCCAATTTTGAAAAATAAATTGGAAAATTTGGAGCATTATCGATCGGTTTCGAAAGTTCGGGCCACACTTTTGCCAGCACTGCAAGAACCTACCCGGAAAAATCATCAACCTCACGGGTTCTTCCAGGTGCACTAATTCCTGTGTCGGCGAGCAATGTGTCGTTTGGAAATGGAAATCTAGATCAGAACTTATTTTTAAACAGGTGAGATCTAAACTCCAATTCAAGCTAAAACAAAATAGCTATACATATTGTCGGCCATTTTCGGAAGACAATAAACGTCTTCTCCTGCCTGTAGTAAATTTTTCAGCCGTTAATGATGAAACCGCGCTAGAATATACTTTAGGGTTGTCTAACTGGTGTGGATAAACGTTTCACTTCAAAGATTGGATGTCGGACAAACTATCTGGGAGCTTCCTTGTGTGTCTGCGAGTAAGTAATATATTCCGTCTGATAATTCCGATATGTACAAGGAAGGGATGCCCTACACAGGGTTGCTATGGCGGCCCGACCAAGGCCGTTTTCTAAAAGTCGGCTCATGCTAAAAATTAAGGGGCACAATTCGGCTCGTTCCGGGCTGACCCGTTAAAAGTTCACCATTGGTCATATGTACAATTCAGCCATACTCGTTTTCTAGCTGCTGAACAAACTATAGTCTATTTTATGACCTGGGTATCCAGCGCGGTATCACGAACGGGCGCCGTGTTATAAAAAATGAACGTACTTTTAGAGAAAACGCACCACGTCGACCGATTTTACATTCATTTTATATAACACTGCGCTCCGCTTGTGATAAAGCGCTGTAAACCAAGGTCTTGAGATGGAATATATATATAAGTAAAGTAAAGGACTATATAAGTATATAATATATGCAAACGCATTTTAGAGACGGCCATTACTGTAATCGAATTGACCGAACTGAGAACACTCTTAGACCTCTGCCTACAATTCGGCTGCCTTTTGTTGAGTGTCACAGTAAAGTAGTAAGTCAACTTATCATTTTCCAAGTCTTTCAGAGGTGATAAGTTAGCCTGTGACTATATTTCGGACTGGGCCCAGTTCCACCATTGCACTAACCGTTTATATAATTTACTGTGGAGTCCCTTTAAAAAAGTAGTTTATATCCTGTCTTCGCACATATCACACAATACCTATAAGTTATCCCGCGCAAAGTTTAGGTCATTTATTCCGGAATCTTGTGAAAAGAGACGTCTTCTTTCTAACATTTAGTCTTCGGGTGAACGGACCGTGGTATAATCAGCCCCTTACTCTACATGCCTTCTGCAGCTTTGGGGAGGCAAACCCACAGCCTCAGATCCTCACGGATTCAGAGACCGCAGCTCTAACCACTAGGCTAAAGCACCCGCACTGTGACGAGTAGCCTTTCAAGATATTCTGGAAACGTACCTGTTGGTTCAACGCTTGCGTGCGCTAAGCCTACCCTAGGGAGTTTATATGTTTACGGACTATTCTAGAGAGTATTTACGAGAACCCCATTTGAAGAAACAGCCGACCTGAGTCTTTAGAAGAGTAACCAACTTGTTTTCAGACCGGCACCGATATCTTCGGATCTCGCAGGGAGCATACTTGTTCCGCCAACTATTGTCATATGACCCACACGGAGGTAGGTCAGATATTTCCATCACAAATAAAACACTAAACGGATTAACCAAACCCATAGAAATAAGGCCCTATTGTTTCATGTTGTCCAGGATTAAAGCAGGTTTTTCCTGGAGCTCCATTGAAGGCATTGATTTAAAACCGTTTGTAGCACACATTTATTCATGGATCAATAATTAAAAACTAAAAACCCATTTTAATGTAGTAACTAAGAGTTCTTGAAAAGTTGTAAAAAATGTTCACAATCAATTTTTTTTTCTACAGACCTACACGGAAGCATCGGCTCCTGACGTTCTAAACGTCTACAAGTGTGGTGACATGGCC
>JAQGAV010002851.1:0-14116 GCA_034691345.1 Phasmarhabditis papillosa
TGTATTCGCCTAGTGAGTTCGATTTGTTCATCATATTGGAAACTTAATGCTCTTCCCAGGTAGATAAATTTGTCACTAGTTATAAGGTAAAGGGTAAAGGTACTAGTACCAGTCTAACCTTTGCTTTTCTGTCATAACAACTCGTAAATCGGACTACATTTGTTAAAGGACTAATTTCTTCATATCTCTCAGTCTGATTGTTTTATAACACTTATCGTTTTGTTGGCAACACGTCGTGACTGCTTAAACTTCTAAATCGCCTCCTGTTATTCTCAGTTTTCTCTTATTTTACTGTAAAGTGATAGAAGAGTCATAAATGATGGATTAGCCAAGCCGGCAGCTAAGAAATTCATTCAATCATCCAGGAGCAGCCACTTTCTAGCTAACAAACTACAACACTCAAGAAGCATTATGGGGTTTTGAGTGTTGAAGGGAACCAAATCATGTTTCGTGAAGCTTCATTGTAAGAATGTTCCAAATAGAACAATTTATAGTCCATCTCAACATCTAGGCTTCCAGCACGGTATGACGTGCGGCGCGCAGTGCTAAAAAATGAATGTAAAATCAGTCGACGTGGTGCGTTTTCTCCAAAAGTCCATTCATTTCTTATAACACGGCGCCCCGCTCGTGATACCGCGCTGGAAACCTAGGTCTTGAGATTGACGCTATATAAAAGTATTCGAATGAAAGTTAACGGCATTTCAACTATTAGTATACAACGACTATATGAAGATTTTTTCCATTTTGAAACCGCCGTTTTCGATCTGAACGTTTTAGAACTGTTTAATTTTACAACTGGTGTTCGGCAACGGTTCGCTACGAAAATGGAATTATCTCAAAAGCCAGTTTTCAACAGCTATAGTCGGCGGACTATTCGTTTGCAGCTAAAGGTCTAAAAAATTTGAATTAGAGCAGAGATTTTCTGTAATTGCTCTAATAAGATTTAATTAATTTGCAGTTCTTACCGTAACCCCTTGCAAGCGATCAGTCCACCGACTATAACAAAACGAGTATTCAAATTCGTTGAGCAGAATATAATTTAAACGATTCTTTGTTTTAATCAGTTTTTAGCCAGCATAATGTTAGCTAGAATGAATATTATTAGCTTTTCTGAGTTGCCTTTTCTACTAAAAAGACTCTTTTCTACTGATGATGCAACACGGAAGTCAATATGAAATGAGCAACGACCCAGCAAATCAAATAAGAAATGACAAACTAGTTTATAATAATACTTTTGGAGAATAAGAAGAATCTTTGCAGTAATACCTCCCGGGCAATGCTGTGCTCATTTTTAATAATAATTTTTGATTTTTGCGTCAGGGTGCGGCGAGCCGTGTAATTTGGGCCGAAACATGCCGCGAATGGGGCGCAAATGAACCATAGATCGACTCGGGCCCAATTTCTCGATCCCATTCCTCCTGATTCTGATTTACATCATTTATTGACAATGCAAACAACTGTAAACTGTATATTAAAAAGGAAATATTAGTTTAGTAGCAATCTCTTCTCTTTAACGGATCACAATAAAATACTTGCTAATAAAAAAATGCATTTAACTGTTGAAATTTGGAGTAAACGGACAGGTAAGTAAAATAACGAATCAAATGTAGATAAGAATATATGAATTATATTTTATTGTAGCTGAAATAACGGATAACTGGCGTCATACCTTTGATGATGTAGTTGCTTCCTTCGGTGGTTGGCCTAGTCTTGGAGCTCATGTTGCACCAGATGTGTCTATTGAACGATTATATGGTAAACTAAAGATATATAGAATATTATATAAAACTATATTCGCAAAAAACAGTGACACAAAATAAGTACTCATACAATTTTCGGAATAAACATACTTGGGGGCTGTGGCTCAGTGGTTAGATGTTTTGCCTAATAATCCAAAGGTCGATGGGTCGATTCCTTCCAAAGACAGAATTCTCTGCCGTTTAAGTTATTTTCTATAGAGTTTCCCCTTTGTAATGTTCCTTTCTTTTACATCTTCCCTACAAACATATGCGAATATGATGTTTTAATTATCCAGGTGACATGGTATCGAAGTTCCGCGCGGATTCCCTCTTTAAGGCTACAGTACAACCAGATGACAAGAATTCTGAGAGACATATTCTACTGGTAGGTAATATGTATTGTTGATCCTAGTGACCTAGTTTTGAGATAAAATTCCATTTTTTGAGATTGATGTACCTAGAAAAGATAGAAAGTCAAAGTGCAGTACCCGCTCTAGATCTGCTTCTATCTAGATCGTAGGCTCTTGACAGAAGTGCCCCATCGAGCATATACTATTATAATATAAATTTAAGATAGATCAACCGGCCCTTAATTTATTCGCTCGCGACTTCTATGTTATGGCAGAAAATGAAGAGAGATTGGCATATTTAACATTGATCAGGTATGAGGAATTTAATAAATTATACTGAAGATAAACTAATCCGTTTTTTGTTTATGAAACATACAGTTTGTGGAATATATGATTAGCATTCAAATAAAACTACCAATCCCTCAGTAGCTATGGGTCCAGTACAAGTGGATGCTTCTTCCAAAAACTAGCTGACCGCAATTGTATTGTTCAAATTCTTGTAAGGTCTTCACCGTACTACTATAGTTAGTTGAATAAGTTAATCTTCCATTTTCAGAGACGTTCTCGTATTGTTGAATGCTGAACCAGCTAAAGCCCTACAGGATGCAGAGGAGATCATTGAGTTCGAGACTGCTCTAGCAAATGTAAGATTCAAGAAAGAAAATTTAGAAATGGACGCGTTGTATATTTGGAAAAGAAATAATATACTTTATATAAAGTCTTTATGAAGAACTATTTTTTATCCCGGAGAAAGAAAGTGTTGAGTAAAAATGAATGTACTGTTGAAGAAATAACTCCCAATCCACACTGGATACTAACCTAGACATCGATAGTAAACGCCAATAGGCGGAATGTAAATAATTCAAAGCTCGTTTGAGACCCTTTTGCGAGCACCGCGACATCATCTCTCTCCGATCAATATTGTACTTCGCAAGTTGGCGCGTGCAATTTGCGTGCAAGTGCGGTGTTAAATTCCTAAAAATACGCAAGTGACACTCCATTTTTACTCTCTGCGATGACTATAGCTCTTTATAAAGACTGTAAAATAACAGGGTAACTTCTGCAAACGAACTGGTTAACTTACCGTAGAGCCGCGTACTTGCAATATAAACTTTGTTTTTGTTGTTTAGATTACAATGGCTGATGAACAACGTCATGATATAGCAGAATTATATACAAAAATGACAATTGGAGAAATGAGAGGAAATCTAACAAACTTCGATTGGCTACTATTCTTTAATCATGTATTCAAGGATATGAGAAATAAGGTAAAATAAAGGCCGAAACAAATAATAGTCGGATTCAATACCAATAACGGAATGTAGAAAATAATTTTCAAGCCAAAACTGCTGGTTCGCAATTGCCTTTGGTTTGTAAATAATTTTCTACACTCCGTTATTCGTTTTGAATCCGACTATATAAAATTCCACAATCTAATCAGATTACAATTATGGAAAAAGAATGCTTTATTTTATTTATCCACTCTATGCAACTAACATACCGCCTGATTATCTGGTTCCTACAGGATGGATCTCGTATTACGTTTGATGAATCGGCTGAAGTTGTTGTCTATGGAGTAGAATTCCTTAGAAGACTCGACATTCTGCTACCCAAGTATGATAAAAGGTAGGCTCATGTATAGCATATTCAGTTGTATTTAACACCGCTCCTACCTAGGATACAGTAACCTTGCTCTCAATATAATATACCATAACTTAAAAACATTCTTTATTTTCAGAAAGGTTATTAACTATCTTGAATGGTGTTGGTTCTTTAAGACTATGCTCCGTGATCTGCCGGATCCATTTGCCCTCACTATTTTTAAGTTTTATAAGACACTAAACTGTAAGTTTAACTTATTTGGTTCTAAGTCACGTGAAATCAGTTGATTATAGTTTGGGTGACAATGGGATGGGCCGTGTCTAAATTATTCAGCTCGGGTTCAATTGGCAGGTTTTCAGTACAGTTGGGCCCGCTACATTTCTATAGTTCCTAACAAAAACAGACTGCAGTGAGCGGTGTTGTTTACGGTTTCAAAAATCGCTTGTTCTGTGGTAAAATTATACTTCCATTATATGTTTCGATGCGTTTTATTTTGTATCATATCCAGAAAAAGACAAATACGCAATGACGGAAGCCAATGTATACCACCGCGCTCTGAGGTCTTTGTTTGTTATAGACTATACCTCTGGCTGGTTCCTAGCGGGGAACAAGAGTGTTTGCCGTCGTTAAATAAACTGTTAAATGCTTTAATTAATCTTTTGTAAAATGATTAAACTAGCATTTTATTAATATGAAAATCGCTAACTACAATTTTTTTAGTAATGAACGTGCAGAAAGTTCGCTGGCATGGCTGCGTAACAAGAATCAATTCTTTAATGCCAATGGCCACTTCTTCTATCTATGTACAACATCATTTTGATCATAAGGCTAAGCAACAGGTTAGCATTTAGTAAAGATTTAATTATCTTCTACTGAAGTGGCAAAGGACGAGTGCTCTAACCACTTCGCTCTTTATTGGGTTACCAACAACTATAGTTGGCGAACAAACGATATGCAAGTTAAAGGTCTAATTGCTCAATTTAAAACGCGCAAAATAGTTATATTCACAAAAAAATTAATTGTTCCAGAAAAATAAGTTAGATGTGGTATTGTACATTACATCGTTAACTAGTCCGGTGGCGCTCCCATTAAATTTGCAGTTCGTACCGTACACACTTGCATAAGCCTTGACCGCCGACTATAAAAACCCCAATTTCTTACCTTGGGTGGAATGTTTGGCTACGAGACAATACGGCTTGTCCAAGTGCAGAAAAGTGGCTTTCCAGAAATTTCTGTGATGATTACGACTACTTGTCACCGATAACTAGATTACAACTACACATAATAATAATAATAATAATTTATTTCCAGTATCTCTTTTATCATAAGATAGGGTTTTCTCCTTTAGCGCTGGGCAACTAAACATGTTTTGGTTCAATATTACATTTGTTTTTATAGAATAGACAAAATCATTAAACAAACTGTGATGTTAATAGTGCTTACTGTTTTCAGGTAGAAGAAATGATCACACTCATTATGGGTGCATTTGTCGATTTGTTAGTATCAGAAGACTGGCTGACACCGGAAACGAAGGAATTTGCTAAGCAGAAGGTAAAATAAAGCATAAACTGATCGTTTTATAGTTATTGTTTGTTTATCTTTGTAACCTGTTTTATTATAGGTTCATACAATGAAACAGAAGATTGGATATCCTGACTATTTGAATGATTCCGCTTCTGTAGATAAAGAATATAACTTATTCCAGGTATACAGTAACTTATTGGAAGCCAAAATCAACCAAATCAACTTGTGAATTATTATTTTGGTCTTTTGAATTACCAAATTGCTCTTATGAATCAAAATTAGTTAAATACTGTTGCTAGTAGACTTCTGGGTAAGAGCAGGGCCCATATTCCTAGACGTTTATCGCAGTGATAAATTATAACAAGTAAAGATTCAATATCCAAAAAAAGCACTTTTCCCTTTTTTTCTTTTTGCTTGTTTTTTATATGATTCTGTTGTCTAATTGTATCTCGACAAGGTTACATAAAAAATTCTAAGTGAAGAACTGGAAAACTACTTTTTTGGAATAAACTCTATGAATATGGGCCCTAGCGATTCGAAGAAAGCAAAACTGGCTAAAACATAACTCTTTTGAGGGCGATTGCAACAATTTTCTGGTTAAAAAGTTGGGTTTTGACGTCTATTTTCGGGAATTCCAAAATTGGGATTTTTTGAAACTTTGTAGCTTAGTTGGCCGTTTACTTGAACATTGATTCCAGCTGTATAAAAGTAGTGGTCGTAAATATATTATGGGAGATGAATACAGTTTAGATTCAAGTTGTTATTTAACATAATACATTTAATCTTAAATATAATATTTAGTTTTAATATAACTATATTTAGGTCTTCAAAGGCCGTTACTACAAGACAAAGTTCCAATTCTACGAGCAGTACCAACGTGATGTACTTGAGCGAATTTCACAGCCAGTCGATCGGGAAAGGTATAATAACTTTAGCCGCTACGCTAACTATTTATTAACATCTGCGTGACAGCTACGTGCGGAATATAATTTTACAATAAGTGCGGAACGCGTATACCACGTCTTGCCAACTGAGCTAACATTTTAAAATTATGGTTCATGTTTCTCTGAAATGCATAAACCAAATCACATGAAAAATCTCAGTTGCACAGATTGAGTTATGGCCTTTCTAATGATATATAAATTAACATGAATTTCTTTACAAAATAAGCCTAGTTATGAGCATCAAGTTTCATCAATTGGATTTGCTCTGTCCCGTTTCCTTATGGGGCGGCGAGCCGTGACACAGAATACCGAACTTATGCGGAACACACGCACTGCGTGCTAATCAATTTTAAAGGCCTGTTTCTGAATTCCCAGAAAGTCATGCAGATAGAAACCAAGTGTTTTAGACGAGCTCAGCTGGGTTTCTAGAAGTTGGACCAACTTTGACCTATAACTAGTCCCCCAACAAGTAAATTACAAGCGAGAAAAACTTCCCCCTTCCTAAAATTGAATAATATCCTCACTACGTACATCCCCAAAGCAGTTATTTTCATATTTTATACACCACCCCCTCCTTTATTCACATCACCATAATATTTTATTATTTTGCGTATTTTCGCCTCTTGTTCGCCTTTTCGCCGTGTGCTCATTAACTAAATCAAGCCAATCAAGATGAGAAAATTCTCAGTAAAAGGGGGCTTTTTATCTTTTATTAAAGGATTTGTCTGCTTTTAGAACTCGGACTATGAGTACAAGAATTGATTATGATTTAAAAGAATTAAGTTAATAAGATAAATAAAATTAAAAAGTAAATGAATTACTTGGAATTAATAAATTCCCGGATATAGGCCACCCATTGTGATAAAAAAATACTCGGGGAAACGGGCCAGGTTCCGTAAAAAATGGGGCCAAAAATTTCCAAAAACTTTTGAACCTCTGCCAGGCACGGTAGAACTGGCTCGGCGGCCCTTATTCTTCTGCTAATTCTGCTGAACTTTTTTAGTTTTTTAGGAAATAATTATACTGAATGTTTCAGATGGGTAGCTGGAGCCGCACTCGTTAATGCCTTCTATAGCCCAAATACAAATGAAATTAGTAAGTTTTAAATGAAATCTTGGATTATAAAAAGGAGTCTTTCTTTTGGACGTTTTATTATTTGGTTTTTTACCAAATCGTAAACGAGAAACCAAGCGATGTATACCTCTAGTAACAGTTGAACTATAGTCTGCTGCGAGAGTTAGGTTTATAGCGCGGTAGCCCGGGGAGCAACAGTGTTGAACAGAAATGAATGAACAATTGATGGATTCTGAGCATTTTTTTCAAAAGTTCATTCATTTTAGTCTAACACCACCACTCTTTCTGATACCACGCTGAAAACCTAGTTTGGTTACTTTACCAAATATATTTAAATATTTAAGAGAAATAATAATTACAAGTCATTCTGAACATAATACATCTATTTTTAACAGTATTTTATTTATTTTGAATGTTTCAGTCTTCCCGGCCGGTATTCTCCAACCAGTCTTCTACAGCAAAGACTTCCCTTCTTCAATGAACTTTGGAGGTATTGGCGTAGTTATTGGACATGAAATTACTCATGGATTCGATGATAGAGGTTAGTTTATATCCAAAGAACTGGGTTTACTGCGTGGGTATCACGAGCGGGATGCTGTGTTATAAAAAATGAATGTACTTTTGGAGAAAACTCATCACGTCGAGCGATTTTACATTCATTTTTTATAACACTGCGCCCGTCTTGTGATATCGCGCTGCAAAGCTAGCTCTTGAGAGAGAGTATAGTATGTATCTAGAACTACTTTTTGAGCGCAATATGCTTGAGAGACGTGGTGATAGATTACAATAAATGTATTTTTAAGAAAACGCTCCCACAATCTACTGAATTCGCAGTCAGTTTGTAATAGCACCACTGCTCCCCAGTGGCTGTAGCCACAACCTATTCGGGGAGCTCCCTTCTCTTCACTGACCCTGATAGGGAAGGCAAGGGCGCTCAAAATGCACTGCCCGGAATTAAATGACAAAATGAAAAAGTGCTTTTGAGGAAAAGGATTGAATGTACCGATTAAATACCCCTTTGTAAACACCGCTGCCCCCAGGATATTATCCTGGAAACATAGCTCTTGATACAGACTATAGTGTACAAATATAATTATAAATAATTTAATATTATTAAAATACTGTTACAAACCATCACATATTGATGTTTCAGGTCGTTTATACGACAACCTCGGTAATATTCGTGAATGGTGGGATAACAGGACTATTAAGAACTTTGAGGCTAAGGTAAATGAGTGTCTAGGTTATTGGTACTTTTAAATTATGTATCCTTCACTGGGGACACCTACTCGAAGTATTAGGTTAATAACGAGTTTGTATTTTACTTTTTATTTACAAGTTATGATCAGCGCCAAGAGTAATGATGGAGTGTAAAAAATTCAACGCTGGCATCTGGCGGCTACTCTCCGTTCAATATTGTACTTTGCAAGTACGCGCGGGCAATTTGCTTGCATATGCGGTGTTAAAAATCCTAAAAATACGCATGTGACACTCATTATTACTCGCGGAGCTAACTATAACATCATGTGTGAACATTTAAAGAGACGAGCAATCATTTGAAGGGAGCCGCCTATCATCCCAAAACCCCCAGGTGCTGAGATGAATTTTTCATCGGCGAATACAACTGTGAACAGGAAATCTAATTTTGTATATTTAGGCTGAATGTATCGAGAAACAATATTCGCAGTATATGCTAGAACAGATATCAATGAAAGTAAATGGAAAGAGCACCAAGGGAGAAAATATAGCAGATAATGGAGGGCTAAAACAAGCATACAAGTAAGATTTATGATAGAATGAAACTAAATACAAATAAATAAAACACGAAAACTAAAGTAATTTTGAGACTTTGGTGTTTTTATGTGTTTTATCAGAATAATGAAAATGAATAGGAGTACTATAGTCGGATTCAAAACGACTAAAAGAGTGTAGAAAATTATTTACAAGCCAAACGCAATAGCGTTCAAGAAGTTTTGGGTTTTGGCTTGAAAATTATTTTCTACACTCCATTATTCGTTTTGAATCCGACTATACTTTACTATGTATCTTCATATCACTTACTAGTTAGCCAGGAACTATTATAAATTGAATGAAGGTGAACGCAGAACCAGTTACCAAAGTCTTTTATTGATAATTGCCCAATAATATTTGAATGAATTGCTGGTTTGCACTTATGGGAGGATTTTATTGTCTAAATATTTTACGCCCATCCTTTATATAAAATGAGGTTTCTGTAAAAACAGACAGGGCGTTCATGAAGCACAGCTACTTAAAAGAAAGTTGATCCAGAGCTTACCACATTTCCTGCCCTCTTGATTTCACTTATTATTTTACAGAGCTTATAAGAAATACGAGAAGATGCATCCACCTCCACCAAGGCTTCCTGGAGTAAATCTAACACACGACCAGCTATTCTTCTTGAATTATGCACAGGTTTGTTTTATCGTAAAGAGGTTTTAGGCAAAAGAAGTTCTTTAAACCTTCCGAAACATTAACGATAGCTCAATTGACGCCAGCCAAGTCTATATTAACCAACCTAAACTATGTTCAGCTATACATAGTTTTTAAGAATACCTTGTTTTGCAAAACTATTCCCTTTACATGGGGCATCCCAGCTTCGCCCGATCGAATCAGGCGAAGGAATGCTGCCGGCCCGTCTCTCAAAAAATTGATGATTCCTGTTTATAATATCTAAAAAAGTTGGAAATTTCGCCAGGGACCATATTGGGCCGGGTTATCCCTTTGTTGAAGCAACTCGTTTAATAATACTTTTATTTTCATCATTATCACTCTGTGCAAACTTCTAGTGGCAATTTTTTCATACTAATTATACTTAGACTTCTTACTGAAATATGAGATTTTTAGCTGATTAAAATGTTTGTGAGAAAACCCTCGTACTCTTGAGCGCAAAGCATATTCATAGAAAAAATATTTTATAAAATATATCTTTTTAGATTTGGTGCGGTACAATGAATGACAAAGAAGCTGTAAGAAAGCTGAGAACTTCCGAACATTCACCGGGACCCATAAGGTAAGAAATAATGTTAGTATTTAACTTGAAACAAGAAATGTATCACAAGGGCAAATATCAATAGAGGTTATTCCAGTGATATATTCCCAAATCAAAAGTACAACTTATATATTCAATAAAAACAGCTTATAATTGAATCAAAGTTAATTGGAACAATAATTTGTCTAAGTAAAAACAATCATATAGTCTGTTAGTAAATCTAAACTGATATAGATAGAGTCGAAAGTATTAAAGAAGTCTAACGATTTTGGGTTTTGTCTGAGCTCTTTTGCCAACATCAGGCCAGCTCGCGGCACCTACGCAACGTGCGAAATTGTATTTGCGATGTCCGCGCTGCAATTTGTCTGTTGCTGCGGTTTTGATAATACCAGAGCTGGTTATGCGACCGGCCCGGCCCGGCCTGACCTCCAAAATATCAGGCCGAGCCGGGTCCGGAAGCCAGCTGTAGATAATACTATAAATACGCAAGTAACACTCCATTATTACTATTGAATAATATAACTTATTTAAATATTTTCAGAGTGAAGGGTCCTCTTTCGAATTCTCGGGACTTTGCTAAAGCCTATAGTTGCCCCGTCGGTTCACCAATGAATCCTAAGGAGAAATGCCGTGTTTGGTAGATCAAAGAAAAAAGCGACCAGCGATATTTTAAGGCTGCTTTTTAAAAGCAATCATACAGAGAATATCCTTATAAAAGCATATGACTCTATGTTCTCCATTTTGTTGTGCAATTTATTTACCTATTTTTAAATATACTTTTTTTGTATTTTATCATTATTGATTTTCTTTTTCTTTATACAAATTGGCTATGAACCATTGTATCCCCACACTGGAGGGATCAATCATGATGAAGTAGCGGATTAGAAGCAAGCGGGCCTGGCCTCCAAATATCGGGCGAAGTTTCTAGGCTGATCAGAATAGACCAGTCCGGTACGGCGACTGGGCCCAGCAAGTTATAGGACTGAACCATCCATAGATCCGGAACACCGACAATTCCATGATTGATTCCTTCCGTTTTCACCATTCTTAGCCAGGATAATTTTAATTTTTCATATTTTCTCTATTTTTTTTAATTTCAACTTGACCGGACCGATTTTCATTTAAAATTATTTCCTGTTTTGCTTTAAATCCACCGACAAACTTTAATTTCTAAAGATTTATATCTTTTTGTGTTGCAGTTTCGAAGATTTCTATAGCTTTTGTGTTTATTTAAAGATTATAGTGCCATTTTTGGATCTTATTGGGATGGTACGGAGCAAAAAAGGGCCATTTTCGGCCAAAGCTTAAGTTTGAAACGGCCGTACCATCCCATACTTCTTTCTGACTGCTACTTCGCATTCCCAAACATTAGAAACTTCTTGACTTTGTTGTCACATATATTATCTTCTATTCTTATTATTATTAATATATATACATAAATAAAAAGAAAGTAATTGTATAGTTTTTAGGAATTTGTTTAGTGTCAGCTGTTTTCCCCTAAAACAGCAATAAGACAATTGGCTAGGCAGTAGTAAATAGTAGACAAAAACATATATAACTATAAGGTGGAAATATTGGTTTACTTAATAGTTTGGTATAGTCTATAACTAAGAAAAGGCCGCAGAGCGCGGTGGTAAACGTAGTCTTCCGCAATTGCGTATTTGTCTTTTTCTGGAACGATACAGAATAAAACTAGTTCAATAATATTTTTTCTGCTAACAAACACACAATTGCGCTTGAAACCATATAATGGAAGTTTAATTGTGCCAAAGAAGGAGCGATTTTCTAAACCTTACCCAACATCGCGCAGTCTTCTTTTTGTTATGGACTATATACCTAACAAGTTTTCTTATCTGAAAGATAATCTTTGGATGCAAATTGGATCCTTCAACACAGCTGGATACGCTTTGTTTGACAGTTCTATGTTTCTTTTCAAATTTCAACCTTTCAATATTCAACTCAAAGACTAAATGCTCAAATGGAGCCTCCATAAATTAAGAGGATTAAATAAACTTCAGTTTAATTAGGTACAATTATATAGTATGCGCGTCACTCGTATAGGCTCACCCCTAATTTCGACGATACGCGTCGAAATATACGACGAAATATATAAATTTAGATTTTTTTGCGGGTAATTTAGCCTAGGGGTTGGATCAGCGGTCTCTGAATCCGCGAGGATTTGAGGCTGTGAGTTCGCCTCCCCGTAGTTGCGGAAGGCTTGGGAAACCAGCAGCTTATTTATCCCATGTTTTGTACACCCGTAGACTGAATGTTATAAAGAAGCCGTCTTTGCTGAGAAGATTCCGGAGGAATTGGCCGAGACCCTGCTTCAAAGAAATCTACAATTATTGAACACCACAACTGCTGAGAAGACTCGAACATCCAGAATCGCCGACAAACCTTAGTGTACAGTCTTTGTTAGATTCACAATAAGTGAATCCTGGGTATAGGTTTTTTGAAAATATTGTTTGTTATAAGTATTTCACACTGAAGACCTATTTATAATTGAAAAATGATCACAATGGGCGACAAGATTGCTTTCATATTTCGCTATTTAACATGAAAATCAATTTTCGGAGCGTCACCAAACCAGAATAATCTGAATTTTTGTTTCAATAATCTATCAGGAATAAATTCTAATTAGCTTCCTAGTTTAGTTGTCTAAAATTATTGTTTTCGTTTTTCTTTTTACTTTACTAACAAAGAAAGGGCGTTCTTTCTTGTTTTGTCAACTGTCTGAGGAGTTTCGCCATTCATTCCGGAATCTTCTGATCATAGACGGCTCCTTTCTAACATTCAGTCTTCGGTTGCACAAAATATGGGATAAGTAAGCTGTTGGCTTCTCAAGCCTCTGCAGCTACGGGGACTGGAATCCTTAGCATCATATCCTAGCGGATACAGAGAAATTGGTCTTCCCGGGGGGATTTCTTCAAACCTTTTCTTTATACCTAACGTTTGTTCCACTAAATTGTACTTGCCCGGCCAACCACATCCAATTCCTAAATTTTCTTCGTGGCAGGCACGGTTCGAGGTCAATATTTCAAATCTGGCCATGGGTCTTCGGATGACCGGAGAAATTCGCAATCCTGCTTACAAGATTTCCTCCTTTTCCCCGCCCGTCTCCATAAATTCTCCACTATTTCTCAATTACCTTCTACCTTCTTAAGCTAGGCTCCGCCTCCTTGGTACATTCATTCCGTTTGACTTTATTCCATTGCAAATCTCTACTTGATACATCTAGAATGTCTACTACTGCTTCTAACATAATAATGAGATATTTTATTCTGTTGGTACTGGCCCTAGCCATGTTGTCCTGTACGGAAGCTACAGTAAGTCATTATACAGATTAAAATTAAAAGGTTATTCAAACAGGTGGTCTCAGAAAGCAGAATTGCCGGAAATTATTTTATAGCCAATTGCATTTGTACGCTTTACAATAGTTATATTATAGTTTATTACAACAGTTATATTTTTGGCAGCTGCTTTTTGGGAGTCTCGAGAGCAGTGTAAAAGTTAAATTAGGGATATATATGGTTTCAAGAGGTCTGATAGTATTCTATGAAGAGGTTGTGTGTTCGGGGATATTAAATCGGCATCATAAAAATACAGCTTATTGCTAGGTCTGATAGTAGTTCATTTTGTACATATTTTCCGATATTTACCCCAATATTTTGACAAGTCTTGACAGAAAAATGACAAAAAATAAGAGCAAACCAATCAAAAATTTGAACAAATTAATGAAAAAACCTATGTCAATGTCATTGTAAACAACATAAATAATATGAACGTGAAAATGTGTACATATTTTCCGATATTTACCCCAATATTTTGACAAGTCTTGACAGAAAAATGACAAAAAATAAGAGCAAACCA
>JAQGAV010002852.1:0-14115 GCA_034691345.1 Phasmarhabditis papillosa
CCCCCCCCCCCTGGAAAGTAAATGTTTCAGTCTCAGAATATATTTGTTTATGCATACGTGCTGTTGTGGGTGGTTGGTGGTCTTGGGCCAGTCTCTCGAAGACTCGAAAGCATTCCCACACTAATCAATTGTTTTCTTCTTCTTTCCAAATACAAATCCGTATTTTTTGCCAAGACTCAGTAGGGTGTAATACCGCGCCGTGTATGCTGGGTATTTCGTCATTTTTAACACTGTACCTGCTGGCATTCTACGCGCGCGGTATCAGCAGATTGCAAACTTGCTTTCGCTCTGCCTTACTCAGACAGACTATTGCAACACTCCTGCTTGTTAACACGGCCGTAATACTTTTGAATATGACTATAACCTCGTTTAACCGGCGCCAGACATCACTTTTCAATCTTTTCTTTTTTGGCGTTTGAAGATATGTTCAGATAGTAATCTTGGAAGTTCAAAAGAACAGGTAGGAAAAGTGCGATCTGCCTTTCTTATATGAGCTATGGGCGAATCTCGAAACGATTTAAATGTATAGTCCATTTTTTCTAAAATTGTATAAAAATTTAAATCAGTTTTGAAACATTGCATATATTCCAATTCACAAGTAATAATGAAGTGTCAAAAAAGAATCTCGTTTAAAATGGCTTTGAAAGTTTCCGAACAACGAAAATAATCGCAAATTTGCATGAAATACGCAAGCAACACTCCATTATTCACTTGCATCTGACTACAACTATAGTTAGGTACGTATCGGGCCGTAATCGCACGTATCCGGCGGTATTCGCACGTCCCTGGCTTACCAGAGTACTGCTCTTGCTAAATACAATCACCTTTGAAACATTTCATATAAACACTAAATTTCTTGGCTTCTTTCCAACCTTTCTATTCTTCCTAGAAAGCGCCTGCTTTTCTGTCTGAACAAACTAGACTAGTGGCGGCGGCATATTTTGGTAGCGAGCGTTGGCGCCTCGGTGGTACCTATTTGCTCTGGTTTTAATCTAAATTATATCTTCGGGTTGCCGGTAGAACCTACTGGTCAACAATATTTTTGTTTATCTTCTTAAATTGCACACCCCCACCCGTCGTAAATAGCATCAGCTTCACCTAGTTCTGATGATCGAACTACATTTGCGCCAAAAACCGTCATTCTATTCAAATTTATGTACATCTTTTGGGAATTCTCAAAATTGCCCGGCCCGGCCAGCCGACAATATTATTGAGATCTCTGAGAGATGTCCATCCTTTATGCTCTATATCGAACTTGTTTCATAAAAAAGTTATTTATTTCCTGCAATCGCACATATCACACAATAGCTGTAGATTTCTTCGAGGCACGGCATCGGCCATTCATTCCGGAATCTTCTAAGCAGAGACGGCTTTTTTATAACATTCAGTCTTCAGATGCACCAAACATGGTACATATAAGCTGCTGGTTTCCAAAGCTTTCTGCTTTATCTTGTTTCATATCCCGCTTGAAACAGTTTTGGCTTGAAAATTATTTTCTACATTCCGTTATTCGTTTTGAATCCGACTATAACGCTTTGCCGTTTGCTCACACATAGTTTTATAGGCCAAGCTTCTGGGTGTTGTGTAAAGAGTAGTTCAACCGGGGTTCTCAAAATTGCCCAGACGGGCCGGGCCGAGCATATTATTGAAAATTCTCAATTTTTTTCGACAAATTTTGAAAATATATCAACTAAATTACGAAAAAAACTATTTTGGATGGTACTTCGTCGACCCACCGGCCCGAATCGGCCCGGGCCGAGAATATTTGAACTTTCCGGGCCTGCCCGTTTGAGAACACCGAGTTCAACAATAATCACCACAGTATTGTCGGAAATAATCTGATGTAATTTTATTCATTTGTCTAGTCTAAATGAAATGTGTTCAGCTTATTGTCAACCTATGGCACTTACCATTCTGACCCCGCGTGAAACATTTGCTTTCACCGTCTGCTAACTCTGAGACAATTGTCGCGTGATGGAGGGGCTCTTTTTGAACGCGCACGCGTCCACCCCAGACAAAAATAACAAAAGATTTGTTCCCAACGACTGTTCTACTGTTTGACTGCCAGTGTATTTTGTTTATTCTCACTGTTTCTTCACATGTTATTGTTTGATTTTGTGATAACGAGCCTCTCGGTCGACCCCCTGTAATAAGATTTTCTTATATTTTGATAGCATCGCAGTGACGGGGGTTAACGGCGCGGTACACTCAAAATATGATTTCATATTCTATTATTTAATCCTGCTCAAAAGTTTATTAAAAATGATGTAAATAACAAAAATTTGACGTTCTATTAGCGATTTTACGCGGCTATTTGAACTTTTGATGTTTATTTTGGCACTTTGGAGGGATAGTGTAGCAGTTTCGGGGGTAATTAGTACGAAACTGCATTAAAACAACGAGTTTCGACAAAATGTTCGCGTTATTTGGAGCTAAATTTTGGGTGTACCGTGCCTTTAAGTCCTACGATTCTGCACCGCTTGCCAACGGAGACAGTGGGGTTAAAGGACTGAGTTCCCATTTTTAAATTAAAGTTCATTTTTCTCTGAAAAGCTTTGCCCGAATCATTCGAAAAAACTCGGTTCGATAGATGAACTATGGCCTTTCCAATGGCATATTAATAAACACAAACTCCGGTAAACAAATCGAGGAATTGAGCCGCAAGATTTAACCATTTGAATTTACTCTGTCCCGTTGCCTTATGGCGCGGCGAGCCGTGTCTGTGGGTTTTAACAGTTATAGCACTGTTTGGGATGTTGCTATTATTATTTTAAATGTGCATTCTTATCAATTGTAAAGCATTTCTAATCGTTAAAAGCGACACTAATGGTCGTGCTCTCTTCCGCCTTTTAAAGCATTTGTCTTCCACACTTTTTATGGCTCCTCTTATTTTAAATGTGGAAAAGTATTACATCATCCGATAAGACATCGGCATTATGTAAGGCTTCTTGAGCATTTGATCTCGTATGACGGGTTTAAATCTGCAAGACGGGTTTCTCGAATCTTTCTTGAAGAAATACATATATATTTCCATAGCGGAAAATATAGTACATCTCAAGACCTAGGTTTCCAGCGCGGTATCACAAGCGGGGCGCAGTGTTCTAAAAAATGAATGTACTTTTGGCGAAAACGCACCACGTCGACCGAGTTTACATTCATTTGTTATAACACTACGCCCCGCTTTTGAAACCGCACTGGAAACCTAGGTCTTGAGATTGACTATAATATAAATGTACACGGATATCAAAGTTGCGTCTAAGACGGTTATACTGGTCTCCGAACATTCAAAACCTAGAGCAACCTAGTACCACTTAAGTACGACGCTCACTCTCTAGCTCTTAATTATGTAATATGTTTTGAGTGGATACTATAGTTGGCGGCCAAGGTTTATGCAAGGTTATACGGTACGAACTGCCAATTTTAATAGAGCGCGGCCGAGAAATAGCGCGCGAAAACGCGGATTAGTCACTGATGTAAGCACAACTAACTATTCTTCTCGAATAATAAATTTATATTAGTGATTATAACTATATTGCGCGTTTTAAATTGAGCACTCCAACCTTTAAGTTAAAGGCTTTAACTTTCATATCGTTTGTTCACCGACTATAGTTACCAAATCAACTTTAGGTATAAAAATCTACACTAATGCTATTAAAACTTCCATATCCGGCAATCCTTCGACTTTTTCTTTTTCTCTTTCCCAAACATAATCATCGTACAAAATGACGAAGAGTTGAAATATAAGTTTGTTTTTCTTGTCCGCAAAAGGGCGTGTCCGCGTGACGTCGTAAAATCCTCAAAAGAGGCTTTTGGGTATTTCTTAACGTAATTTTGCTTGTTTTTTCGTGTATCATGTCTTAGAAACTGGTATTTATAGAAATCTTCCTGGAAATACTGAGGTATTATACCTATTTTGTAATTGATACCGAGTAGGGTGCAACTACCGGCGTTGTGTATAATCACGCTAGGCATGAAGCTTATATAAAACTAAATGATCCAACTACTGTTGAAAGATTTCCTAATATTGTCGACTTCAATTGTAAAAAGACCGTGTTAAATATTTCGAACGCCCGTTTTGCCGCACTTATCTCCGAATCTTGTTAAAAACACTACAACACTTCTAGAGAGAGGATTGTACTAAATATAGTCTACGTTAATTATAATAAAGTTAATCGTATCATTCGTATAAGAATAGATTTATTCCTGGGTTTCGGCCAAATATCCCGGAAACTACAGGGCCAAGACTGATTTTTTAACATTAAGTCATCATGGCCACGGAACATGGTGCAACCTCATACTTGTAAACGACTATTTCGCAAGTTTCCAAATTTGTCATTCGTGAAGCCTAGTATTATTTACATTCGCGGGAAGTACACTTCTAATTATACCGCCCTTACATTTTGTGATTTCATTTCGGAGATCAGTCACGTCCCGGAAGTCTTTTTCTGAAACATTTGCTTTTTGTACTTTTGTTTTTGGCATTAGCCACACCTGGCATAGCCGAGACACTCTGATGTTATCTTAAACTTTATCCCTCCGTTTATTGTTTATTTTTCCGTTTTCTAGAAGGTTCTCGTGGGAAAAGCATGATTTTTACCTCAATTTAGATTATTTCAAAACATTTCCGATGATTGTTAGATCAATATTTATTTCTATTTATAACCAATGTATATATATATAGTCAGCGCCAAGAGTAATGATGGAGTGTAAAGAATTCAACGCTCGTCTGAGCCAGCACCGTGCCAGCATCTGGCGTCTACTCTCCGTTCCATATTGTACTTTGCAAGTACGCGCTTACAATATGCCTGCTGGTGCGGTGTTAACAATCCTATAAATACGCAAGTGACACTCCATTATTACTATTGGCGCTGACTGTATAACGGATTTCCCGGAATCCAATTCCTCAGTTATATTTCTTTCTTGCTTTACTTTCTTTACAAAGTTCAAATGTTACAGCCGGAAAATTCCCCCGTGGTCCACCTAATTTCCTTAAAATTCTATTCGAAATTCGATGACCCGTTGTGCTAGCCCAAGATGCTTACAAACAGTTTGGTAAGTGTTAAGAGAATTACAAGGGGCTGGTCATCTCCAAGGTCGGGACCGGGGCTGGGCCGGCCTTTTCCCATTTCATTTATTTAGCCTCGTTGGCCACATGCTATCTCCCCGTAAACTTAGCACTTGTACTAGATTCTACACTAGAGTGGGCTTACGGTACGGATTTTACAAAAATACCGGCATACTGATATACCGGTATTTTTTAAATTTCGGTATGCTTGATTCGGTTGTAGGTCCCGTGGTTTTTAAATGTTTCACACACTGGGCGGTCTGCAAATACTCTCCTTCTAACTTTGGCAACATTTGTATTTTGCAGAGACAGTAAAAACAGATCGTAATATTTACAACCTAGCAGGCAGTAGAATGATGTGTTTCATTCAATCTATGGTCTACTGCTGAAAATAAAAATATGTTTTGGCAGTAATTTCCTTGTAGATGGTACAATAAGATTCGAGAGTAATAATGGAGTGTTAAAAATTTCCAAGAAAGAACTTCCTTGTAGATGGAGTATAGTCCATCTCAAGACCTAAGTTTCTAGCGCTGTTAAAGCGCAGCGCCGCGTAAGATGCTGCTCAAAATATCAAGAGCGAGCTATTTCATATCGATTACTAGTTTTTTCCGAAAAGGCGAAGACAGATGATTAACTGTTGTTTTCTACATAGCCCTCGTATTCAACCTATTTGAAACATTTACATTCAGCTTGTTTTTGCCCCCAACGTCACTTTCGACATCTGTTGAAATGCTAATCTTTTGATATTAAAGTCACATACTGTTTCTCACCAAGAGAGCAGGAGACACTATAAATAAGAGAAACATTTGATATCCAGTAGAGAGAGGGAGGATAGGATTTTTGGTGGAGATTATTATAAGATTTCTTTTTAGAAGAAGAAGGTCTTACTGAGAACGTAGGCCTCCTTCTAATCTCGGTAGATTAGCATAGCCTTAACACTCCATCGAAAACTGTCATAATACTCTATAGCCTTATTGATTATATTTAGATTAGAGGGTGTTGCCGTTGGGACTGTTTTAATAGAATGTAGGTCCTCAGCAGCTCTGTCAGATTAACGTCACTAACTTATTCTGTGTTATCATTACTTCTGCAACATTTACTTTTAATCCATTTTCAATTCTTGAGAGCTGGTGAAGCCGACCAGTTAGTATTTTCCAGAGCTGGTTACCGGCCCGGTCTGAAATTTTGAAAGCTAGGCCGTGCCGGGCCGGCCGGATAACCACCTCTGCTTAAATACACTTCTTCATACGAAATTCACATTTTTGTTTTATTTCATCCGTACAAAAACCATGTTCTTAAATGTTTCTCAGTTTTTACTCTGCGTCTCCTTTATCAAAAATAGTCTCTCGCCCTCTTTTCCCTCCGAGGCCACGGCGGTCTGGCGCATCCCATCTGAGGCTCATTTTTCTTTGTTAAAAGTGATGTCATCCGCTGGCGGTCAACCAAAACACGTGCGGTGGCGGCTCGGCCAGCATGCGGAAGCAAAAATACCTACAGGGCCAAATGAACCGCCGAGAAAACAAGGGGATTGGATTGGTGTTAAAGTCTGGACCGGGCCCGGCCGCGGGGGGGGGGGGGTCTACAATAACTATTACATTATAACTGAATGAGCAAAGAACAACAATACTACTGTCAGAATTAAGAGGTTTACAGCATTTATTTTTCCCCGAAATACAATCGAAAATGAATCAAAGAGAATTGCACCGGGCCTTCTTAGGCATTTATAATGCTATAGTCCACAACAAAAAAAGACTGCAGTGAGCGGTGTTGGGTAAGGTTTCAAAATCGCTAGTTCTGTGGCAAAATTAAACTTCCATTAAATGGTTCGAATTTTTCGTTTCTTGTCAGAAAAATATTATTGTACTAGTTTTATTTAGTATCATGTCCAGAAAAAGACAATTACGCAATTGCGGAAGCCGCGCACTGAGGTATTTTGTTTGCTATCGACTATAACAGGATTGCACTACTGGGCTTCTTGAGCTCTTTTAGTAAAACTAAATCTATTTTCTATTGACTTATTTCTATGGACCAGTTGTTCGGTAATAAAATGTAGTTTAAATCATTAACTTTGATTTATAGATTTGGTACAGTGCTCGGAATTTCACGGGTAGGGGTCGAAAATTCAAAAATTGGGCCCGCACAAGGACAATTTTTATGAAAAAAAATCGACAATATTCTGATAAAGAGTATCCAAAACCATCAATAGGTAAATAATATTTCACTTATTATGGTTGATGCCAACAAATAGCACTAAAAACTAACTTTTTTGAACAATATTCGCTAAAAAGTGTGAAAGAGACTAGGATCGGGGCCCAAAATTTGAGAAACAGGGCCGACCTTAAAAATGTACTTTAAATCAATAACTTTGTTCTACAACTTTGGTAGACCCATATTATTGTAATAAACTTTTATTTATTATATATAACTGACACAATTTATCTTTTCCATCTTTTCCATCAGATTCATGTCGGATTCGGAGATTTTACCTAAAATGTAGGAATTAGTATCACGTAGTAGCAAGTATTTATTGGTATTTATCGTTATTTCATTTAAATGATTTCCAACGGCCCACTAGTTTTCTTCCATTTCCCCAGCATTTAAGCCCTTTTGAAACATTTAGTTACGACCTATACTAATTTTATGCATTTCATAAAACCAGTGGCCGTAGTACAGAAACGCCCGGGTGGGTGCCCGGGTAGTTTTTAGCCTGCCAGGGTAACGATTTACAACTGCTCGGACAGGCTAAAAACTGCCCTGGCACCCACCAAGGGTTTCTATACTACGGCCACAGAATACCATGCTAGAAGACACATTCAAAATATATATTACAATTTTAGAATGTTTCAAATCATAATCACACTTAGGTTGGACTAGCTGCACTTACCAGCAAGAGTATCGTCGAATGAAGTGGAGCGTGCCTTATGAACTGTAGTGACATGGGATTGAATATATAAAGGTACATAAATTATTGCTCATGTTTAAATAGGAAATACACATGTATATAACAAACAAAACACCTCAGAGCGCGGTGGTATAGGTAGGCTTCCGCAATTGCGTATTTCTCTTTTCTGGACATGACACAAAATAAAACTAGTACAATAATATTTCTGACAAAAAAATTGCTCATCGAATAATATAATGGATGTTTAAATTTGCCCCAGAGCGAGCGATTTTTGAAACCTTAAACACCACCGCCCACTGCAGTCTTTTTGTTGTTATGGACTATATAACTTTTAACTTATTCAGTCAATGTAACTGTTTCCATTTGCAGTTAGAAATAAAACTGCTAAACTAAATGTTTTACTGAGAATTATATGTGGTTATTCAGTTGACGATTCAATCTTGCCATTATTCGAATTACGAATAAACAAAAATTGAACAACAGGAAATAGAACCGGGTGATTTACTTTGCCCACTTCTCTGTAGGATCAGCAAATCATTGATGACTCACCCATAAATCTTTCGAAATTGTAATGTTTCTACTAATCTCTTACCCTTTCTTGTGTTGTTCGATAATGTTTGCAGATTCTACACTGAAAGGCAGCCATTTTGAGATGAATCTTCTGAACGTGGGAGAGAAGATGATTTGCACTTAAAAACTACCGTATTGCAATTATTACAGTAAGTTTATGGTTTCTTTAAAATTAGAAAGTTTAACAGTCGTCGGTTATTTTGTGGATAAAAGCTGTTTAGTAAATGTTTCAGATGAAAAGAAATGGGAATATAGCAGTTAGAGCTAGTTTGTAATCAAAATTCCGTCCCTATTAAATTATATTACAAGAATTAATAGCAGTAGTTATTTACCGCGAGAGCTCTTGGAAATCTCACAAAATTTAAAGGACTGCACAGAAAAAGAATCCTACAGCGCAGGCTCCGCCCCCAACAATATATAGTAAATATTATACTTCCATAAATCACTTATAATATGCAATTATATAAAACTGGGCTATTCTTTGAAATGTATAGTATTCCATGCGCGATCGAGGTTTTCCATTTGTTAAACCAAGTTTTTTACGAACTTAATCTGACAGAAGTGAGTTCTAAAAATTACTCACGTCGATCCACTTTCCATGATCTCGCCACATTTCATACACTTCATCATGGTGTTGATAGCTGGTTGAAGAGGGTCGCCGTGCTGGAAAGTATTTGTAAATACTGGAATTATAGTCGGCGGCAAAGGCCTATACAAGGGTATACGGTACGAGCTGCAAATTTTATTTGAGCGCGGCCGAGCAATGGCGAGCGAAAACGCGGACTAGTCAAGGATGTAATGCACAACATCACATATAACTTATTTTTCTAAGCTAAAAAGTATTTGTAAATACTGGAATCACCTATAGTTTTTATATACAAAACATTTTTGTCTACTCTTAATTGTTGTTTATTGTTCATGGTGACTTTTAACATTACTACAGGTATTCTTAAATTCCGGTTTAAGTTTTTCCCATTTCACATTGAATCACATTGCCTCCTGCCTCCAACTCCACCACCACACAGCCCGGTTTCATTTAATAATCTAAAACATTTGCATATCTTAAAAAACTTTATAGGACCTTATTCTTAATAATAGGACCCGCAGAAGATAGAACTGGTATAGTCTATAGCAAATAAAAGACCGCAGGGCGCGGTGGTATACGTAGGCTTCCGCAATTCTTTGTGTTATGGACTATATACTGTTGCGATCGCCGTTACGGTTCTGGATTTTCTGCGAGTTCCCTATTACTATTTCTAATATTATCATATGTTTCTTTTATCTATCCGGTTTTAGTCAGAAGTTTCCCCTTTTTATGTTTGTATATGGGTATTCGCCGTATTCGATTTGCCATCAAATGTTCATATCTGAGAGATTTCTTGATTCTTGCTGAAACATTTGGTAAATCGTTGTAAATGTTACATTCCTACCGAGAGTTGTGAATAAATATTAGAAAAATTATATTTATAGTTGGTTGGGAACTGCATTAGTGTATCAGAAAGTATGTTGAATGAAGCAGATTTTGAAGGTGCCCATCCCTCGTTTTTTATTGAGCTGATTAATTCTGACAAGCTTTGGCTTTGAAGCGTGGGGGCAGGGGTTGTGTATTTTAAAAGCCGGCCTACGTCAGGCCAGGCCAGGCCCACATTTTCAGGAGGCGGAGCTAGGCCGGCGACTTTCGGCCTGGGACGTCACATTGTTTACCAAAACCTTCATCAACCACTATAAAACATTTAATTATGCCCATTTTCGGCATCAGTATCAAACTAAGGGGGTCCAAGCAGGCCCAAGCAGGCTAGGCCCACTTAATAGGGAATGGTTGTGCGCGGGTGGGCGGCAAACTAAGGCAATGAATTCAAACAGGTACTTTTTACAAAAAATAATCATCAACTACAAACAATTACTTAATGCAAAATGAGTTTGATTAGTTGTTCTTTCGTTAAGATTAAAAGCGATAAATAACATTTAAATATACATTCCTAATTCGAAAATTTGCTTTCGGGTCCGGGGTATCCGCACGTTTCCAGAGCCCTGCGTGGCGGTGTTGTGAAAAGGTTTATCCAAACAATGCGAACAGATGGAGCTAGCCGAACTGTCCATTTATAGTATCGCGTTCAGCTAGCCAGCAGTAATGTTTGTATTTCTACCAATGTACCTAGCAACATCTTAAAGGAACCTAGACATTGGGGTTTCTCTGTAATCGCAGAAGTTGATGTCTATGTACCATTAACTGACTTTTCAGTTTAAAGCATTTCAACAAAGTGAGAGGACAGCCAAAACTTGCTCAAATATCAGTGTATCATTAGATGGCATATCTTATTTTATCAAACTAATTCTAATAAAAGACTTAGCTGCTAATCTCTATATTATAAAACTTTCATAAGTTTCAACGACTTCCTAAGATGAAGTGAGAGCTGTATGAGTAATGTTACTTATCAAGGGTTGAAGCATTCACATTGAAGCAAATATAATCGATTACTATATTCTATCTCTAAGAAACGCTGTATTATTCGGGAAGCCGCTAATGATTGACTGGAAATCCTGGAAATCACTGTACTTTTTTTAAAGTAAAAAGTTTGCTCATTGATTTTACGAAACACGTAGTCACAGATGTTTGAAGCGAAGAAGTGGGACTTCAAAGCACCCAGGGTGTGGATGCGGGCGAATCAGAACAAATTTGCAAGAATTCTTTCTTCGGGGGTATTCGAACCATCGACCTCTATCTTATGAAGCGAAGCATCTAACCACTGGGCCACAACTTTATGGAACATTTATTTACATCTTTGGTTAACATTAAAATGTTGATATCACATTTAAGCCTTCCGAATGGTTGAGTTGTTCGACAGAGAGTAGCTTTTCACGTTCAGACGATCAGTGATTTCTAGTTTCTGAAATAAATTACGAATTTAGTTGATGTTGTTAGACTTGAACAGAGTTGGGAATTTCACGGGCCGGAGCGGCCGTGCCGGGGCCGAAAATTTGAGAAAAGGTGCCGGCCTTTATCCCAGCCTTGGGTTTGAAGATATAGCATGTTTCAAATAACAGTATTGCACTGTTGGGCTTCTTGAGCTCTTTTTATAAAACTGAATCTAGTTGATATTGCCTTATTTCTATGAACCAGTTGTTCGCTTATAAAATGTACTTTAAATCAATAACTTTATTCTGGAACTATGGTACTGGGCCGGGAATTTCACGGGTAGGGGCCGAAAATTTGAGAACAGGGCCGAAAATTTAAAAAGTCGGCCCGCACAAGGACAATTTTGATGAAAACAAAATCGACTGATTCAGGTGAATATTCTGATGAACAGTATCCGAAAACATCAACAGGCAAAGATTATTGCACTCTCTATGGTTAATGCCAAAAACATTTTTTTTGATCAATATCCGCTAAAAAGTGTGAAATTGGGCCCAAAATATGAGAAACCGGCTGGCCTTTTCCTTTGGTTGACACATATTATTGTTATAAAATTTAATTTGCTCGGACAACTTACACAATTTATCTGCGGAAAGCAAGCAGAGATCATTTTTTCCATCAAATTCATGTCGGATTCGGAGATTTTACCTAAAAAAAAGGAACTAGTATTATCAAATATGTAGTAAGTCAAAAAACAAAGTAGGAAGTTTGTTTCTATTTTCAATTAATACTTATCATTGCCAAATTGAAGGAAGGACTATTGTTTTACCATATCTCCAGCAAATAAATTCGTTTGAAGCATTTAGTTACAAACTACACTGATTTCGTGCACTTCATAAAACCAGAATACACCTTCAAAAGGAGATGTAAATATATGTTATTAAAATAGAAAACAGCAATGTTTTCTGTGGCCGAAGTTTAGAAACGCCTGGGTGGGTGCCCGGGCAATTTTTAGCTTGCCCGTGCAACAATTCTCAACGGCTCGGGCAACGAAAAACTGCCTAGGCACCACACACGGGTGTTTCTATACTACGGCCACATAATGCAATACCAGAATATACATTGAAAAGGAGATATTAGAATTTTAGAATGGTTGAATTCATAATTCCACTTAGATTGAACAAGTTGCACTCACCAGCAAGAGTATCGTCGAATGAAGTAGAGCGTGCCTTATGAACTGTTGTGACATGGGATTGAATCTGTAAAAGTTCATTAATTATTGCTCATGTGTAAATGAGAAATGCACATATAGTCTATAACAAACTAAAGACAGCAGAGCGCGGTGGTATACGTAGCCTTCCGCAATTGCTTATTTCTCTTTTTCTGGGCATGATAAAAAATATAACTAGTACAATAATATTTCTGACAAAAATGCTCCTCGAACCATATAATGGAAGTTTAAATTTGCCTCAGAACTTTTTTGAAACCTTAAACAACACCGCTCACTGCAGTCTTTTTGTTGTTATGGACTATATAACTTTTCACTTATTCAGTCACTTATGCAACTGTTTTCGTTTGCAGTTAGAAATAAAACTGCTAAACTAAATGTTTTACTGATGGTTATGTGTTGTTGTTCGACCGAAGGGCTAATGGTTGTCGGCTTCCTTCTATATAACAATCAGTAAAAATTGGAAAACAGGAAATAGGACCGGGTGTTTTACTTTGCCCTCTTCTCTGTAGGAGCATCAAATCGTTGATGGTTCAGTCATAAATCTTGGAAAATTGTAATGTTTCTAATAGTCCCTTACCCTTTCTTGTGTCGTTCGATAATGTTTGCAGATTCTACATTGAAATGCAGCCATTTTGAGATGAATCTTTTGAACATGCGAGAGAAGATGATTTGCCCTTAAACAATAGCGTATTGCTATTTTTACAGTAAGTCTATGGTTTTTTAAAATTGAAAATTTATTAATAATTTAAATTTAAATTTAAAATATTAAAAATATTAAATTTAAAGTCGTCGGTTATTTTGTTGATAGATGTAGACAGCTTATTCTAGAACTGGCTATTTGGAAGCTGTTTAGTAAATGTTTCAGATGAAAAGAAATGGGAATGTAGCCACTAGAGCTAGTTTGTTTGAAGAATATTTCCCTATTACATTATATTACAAGAAATGATAACAATTCCTATTTACCGCGACAAAGAAATGGGAATGTAACTATAGGAGCTAGTTCTCGACGTCAATCCTTGGCTATAACATTATGTAAAAATAAGATATTGATTTGATTTGTATAGTATTCCGTATGCGATCGAGTGGAAAAACAAATTATTTCTGCACAACTAAATCTAACTGAAATCCGTTAATTTAAGATAAACAAGCAGGACTGCGCGCGGGCCGGCCGGGGTATTTTGAAAACTTGGGCCAGGGCAGATATTAAAACATGGAGCTTGCTCATGTCTGTTTTGCTCCCAAAAGTGACGTCACCCGGCCCAAAGGGTCCGGCCTAGCTCCGCCCCTTAAAATATCAGCCTTTTAAACAAGTACTCACATCGATCCACTTCCCATAATCTCGCCACATTTCATACACTTCATCATGGTGTTGATTGCTGGTTGAAGGGGGTCGCCGTGCTGCAAAGTATTTGTAAATACTGGAATCACCTATAGTTTTTATATGAAAAACATTTTTGTCTATATACTTCAATATAGTTTTATCCCAAATAAGC
>JAQGAV010002853.1:0-14112 GCA_034691345.1 Phasmarhabditis papillosa
CCTGCGGACAATTCACAGCGCTCCATAGCTAATATCCGCTCCGCTCCGATCCTCCGGACATTGGTGTATACGGCCACGGATCTCCTTATGTTCGACTGTTTTGCTTGAAACATTAGCTGTAATTTTTATGTTTTTGACACTCACATGATCCAGCCCAAATCGCACTTCAAATATTTTTTGTAATCCAGTCTGTATATTGAAGTACATTTCCCTAAAATACTATTTTTAGTAATTTTGTATTTTTCAACTCTATTATATGGTAGACTTTCTTTGCACTTTCATTTGTTGAACGGGCCGATTCTTTAAAGTTTAACACAAACTTTGCCCACATCCGAGATTTGGAACAGTGGCCCAGGGGTTAGAAGCTTCTCTTCATAAGCTAGAGGTCAATGTATACTAATTTGGCGTTTATAGCATTGTTGGGAATTATAGTTAGGAATAATAAATTATATATTTATTACGGGTGTAGCGGGAATACCAGTTATCATTACATAAAGAATATAGAGAAGCGGGACCGGGACTGAGCGCAGATGCTCACAGGCGTGGGCCGCTAGGCCAGCTTGGGACTACACTGCCTTTCCTGCGCTTGCGCTTAGGAAGGACAGCCGGGGGTTAGAGAGTGTGAGACGAGAGACATAGTACGTATTGGTATACATACTATAAATGGTTGAAATCCCCCCAAAGTCAGAATTCTTGCAAATTTGTTCGATTCGCCGCCTCCACTTCCTGGGTGCTGTGCTATGAGGTTCCAATCCCCGTGGTTCCCTCGTCTCACTTCTTGGATCCAATCATATGTAATTTCGGATTTTGCAGAATTAAAAACAATCTTTTGTTTTATGATGTAAATTCCTACCATTAAATTCTATTTTCAAACTCACCCATTAGTAGCGAAGACCAACTTCTCCATTGGAGCAAGAGGGTAGTGCAATTCTCTCTGAATACTAGAGGTCTTAAATTGAACTTGAAAACTTGAAATTTCGTGAACTTTATTAACAACCCCGCTGAATACTCACTTTTGTTGACGTATCCACGAACTTTCGAGAAGTTCTCCCTACCCTTCACCGTACAAGACCTCCACGCATGACATGGCAAACAGGGCACGGAGATGATAACTTTGAGACTCGCTAGCCTTCTTTCCCGTTCGGAAACGGTTAGCACGTCTCCGAATTGTTCACGGACCAGCGCAAATCACTTCGGCGCAAATGTAGGGTTTTGTTTTTGTTCGTTTATTTGTATTGGTATGTATTTGGATGGCTCGATTCGTTTTGTTTGTTAAAATTGCTCACTTAGGCAAAATAACGGTTAACTGAGGTATTGATATCGCACGTGGTCAATAGAAGTCAATTACTGACCGTGGTCGCTAACATCAGAGCTGGTTATCCGGCCCGGCCTGAAATTTTGGAGGTCAGGCCGGGCCGGCCGGATAACCACCTCTGGGTAACATATGCAGAATGGAACCAAGAATGGAACCAACTATGTCAAATGTGTTTTAAAGACCTATTGATATAGCGATGGCGGACATTAAGAGAAGTTGCTCCCGCAGCCACATTAAGGGCACGGTACATTCGAAAATTTTGTTTCTTTTTATTCTTTTATACAACAGAGCTTATTATTCTGATATTAAAATGTGAAGATCGATTTTTTAAAAATTTAGTGTGAACGTAGATATAAGCGTTTGAAAGTCTGTCACCCTGCGTTTACGTTCACTGGGGGCGGAGTCAATATAGAACAACAACATTAGAAACAAAATTTCCAGTGCACCGTGCCTTTAAAACCTAGATTAGTTCCAGAATAACAACTTATTATAAATTGAATTTTTTTAAATTCTGAACTGAAAACAATCGCTCCGTTTTTGACGGTTCTTTAATTCTGGAAGTTCAGTCTAGTTTCTTTTAAAATTTTGGTTACTTACCCACACTTGAAGTGATAAAGTCACAAAACTGAAGAATAAGAATAACTTGATTAAGTTGCAAAACATAACCACAGACTCTAAATAGTGTGAATAGTAATGTAAAGTGTTCAGCAGCAAAAGGTTTTATAACTATCATAGTCCTATCCAAGAATAATAATAGAGTGTTAAAAAAGAATCTCGTTTAAAATGGCTATGGAAGTATTGGAAAACCGAAAATATACGCAATATTTCCTGAAAATACGCAAGTAACACTCCATTATTGCTCTTGAATTAAACTATATATGTAATAATTCTAGTCAATTTATATACTGTTTTTAACCATTATTAAATATTGATTTCACTTAAAACTTCCCCATTTTGGTTTTATTACCGCTAACAGTTATGTGTTCCATTTCCATTGATTGGTTCAGAAAAAGTGCAAAGCGTTTATGACATAAACGGTTCAAATTTAAAAAAAGCTTTCTTATACTCAATTAAGGAAGAGCGAAAGCAAGTTTCAATCTGCTGATACCGCGAGAGTAAAATTCCAGCAGACGCAGTGTTAAAAATAACGAAATACGCAACCTAAACGGCCTTATTACTTTTGAATCCGACTATATCCATATATATATTGTTTTACATATTTAAATTATTCAAAATGAATAGTGAATTGGTTAGTTAGTAAAGGGAACATTTCTCAGTCACTCATTAGACGCCACATTTCCAGCATTTCTTATTGTTAGCCTGCACCAGGGCTGCCCTTTTAAAAAGCCAGCCGAGATTTTGAAGGGGCGGAGCCAAGCCAAGCCGGCCCGGTTGAACCCAGTGATATCGTAATACACTGATATCTAGGGTCCCAACTAGGTCCAGATATATTAACCATATTGACTCTACTCTATAGTTTGGGTTTAGTTATGGATTACTTTGGTTATTAGGAAGTTTAGTTTCACCTTTAGAGACAACACAGTTGAGGTTCATATCAGATTCATATACAGTATTGTGATTAATTATATAAAGTTCACGATAAATTACAAAAGATCGCATCGAGGGGGTGTTACCCAATGGCCGTAGCCAGCCTGGTAGCTCACATGCTACCAGCCCTCTCAATACGGGAGTGCCTAATATTCCCGCAAGGCCACGCCTACGCCTTGCTGGAGTATTACGCGCCCTTAATTTTTCAAAAAGAGTTGAGACGCCGGCTCAACAACAAGTTACATTATAATATAGCATAGATACCTTGGCGGTTTCTTGTTTACGGGGTTCTAGGGGTAATTCTAAGTAAAATACGATTTTGTAATAATGATTCTTAAGATTAGCGATAATATATCTAGTCGCTTAGAATCATAGTTGTGTGTTCTGACTTGGTGTTTTAATTTGTTTTAAAATGATTTTTAATCCATTTGCTTCTTCTCGTATTGCCCAACCAATGCTCCTGATTGATAATAGACGGTCGTCTGAATTTCTTGAAGTCACGCAGGTGGTATTTCATTAGGGCCGCTTGTATTGCTTGATATGGCATCCACATTGTTCTTATCCTTAGATTCGGCGATTTTCTGAGTGACATCTTTTGTTGTTCTTCTTCTGTATGTGACATAATGAGCATTTCTTGTATGACTGTTGAAATAGTGACCGTTGAAGTGGTTGAGTCGTCTTCTTCTCTAGGTGTTCAGGAATAGATAGTAGTCATCTTCTGTTGCACTGCGGTGTAGGTCATTAAAGATTTCAGCTAGTGGATATTAGACTAAAGCTTTTTTTCAGATGCACAATCAACTATGTTTCTAAGTAAATATATATGTAAGATTGGTATTTTACGATTTTTAAAAGCTGTAGAAATTATATGTAAAATCATGATAGTAATGTTAAGATCCTAAGAAGCTAACGTGTTAAAGGTACAATTAGATATGGTGATCGATAAAATAGATAGATACAATAATGGAAAACCTTCTCACTTCTTATTTATTTTCTTTCTTCTTCAACAGTGGTTATCCCATGGCTCTTCTTCCGGTTGCGTTCATCTGACTTGGAATTTTCTTCTTCGTTGATATTCTCCTTGAGATATTCTTCATCTTCTGATAGCGGTAGTTTCAAGGCCAGTTACCAGTGAACATTCATATCCGTTTGCGGTTCTTCATATTTTTGCGCTGTCATTCTGTTTCTTACGGCAAACATTTCCGAGAATGGTTCCTTCGAAGCATCAGTCACATTCACTATCCAAGAATCGGCATTGTTGTTTTGCATAGGGGTCCCTGTGATTGTTGGGTCAAATCTTAGATGTTCTGACTTTTCCTTGAAATACTGCATGTGTGGCTTAGCTCTTCTCAGTCCACGTTTATGTCGAATGTTCTGATCTTTCTTTCCCATATATTGACAAATATCACATTTATCAATAAAGTTTTTGGTGGCCATAGTAAGATTCTTCCAGCAAAAATCCTCATAAATATTCAGTGCAGTTTCGATATAATTGCAGTGATCTCCGTTCTTATGGGCTAGTCTAATAACTTCTGTTGTAATTTCATTATATTCTGGTAGCATAATTTTCATAGACCCATTGATATCAACCTTCAGTATTCCGTTCTCCAAAGAAAATATGTTGTTACCTTTATTCGTCTTCAATTGCAGGCGACCTTTAGTGAGCTTCATAATTCTTTCTTGAATCCATCGAGATCTACTTTGAATATTTCTGAGTTGTTTGTTGGACCAATTCATAAAGTTTGGGTTCATTAGATGGTTTTCAGTGACTTTCGAAATGGTATTTGTCATTTGCTTGCCCAAGTTCTCAGTTATCATTGTTACATCTTTACTGCTTGATCCTTCTTCTTTAATCAGTTGATTGTTGTCCTGTTTCTGGTTGGTTATCCATTCAGGGCTAAATGTTCTCTCTTTGGGTCCGTTTTTCTTCGTGTTGTTACTTTTAGCGCACACTTCACATTGCGAAATATGGTCAGCAATGCTCAAATCCATTGTTTTCCAGTAGTAGTGCCGGGATATTGTTTCCTTCATCCGTTTGAATCTGTGATGACAACCTTTCTCGTGAGCTTGCTTGACGATTTCCGATATTATTCTTTCGTTTTGGGGTATCACAACAGTTTTTAGCACATGAGTAGTGTGGTAGAGTAAACCGTCTTCAAATGTAAATGGAAAAGTGGGTCTTTCTTCGGAATTTCTTCTGGTATTGTTATTCTGCTTGCGGTTTCTTCTCTTAATTTGGGTAACAATTTCCTTAGTTGGTGACAAGACATCTGAATAGTGCGATAATCATTCCGGCTCCAATTCATAAATCCTAGCGGCTGAGATGTTCTTTTGGGTTGTTGGGATTTCTCTTTGTTACTGTCCGTTGTTTTCGCTAGCTTCGACGGCATCTTTGGACAATTTCTTCATTTCTGTTGATCGGCTTCAGTATCAGCATTCTTGTTTTCTTCCGTCTGATTTATTTTCCCTTCTTCTCTTGCAGCTTGATGATGTTTCGAAGATACCGAAGTAATCCTTTGCACACTTGTCGATGAAATGGACATTGTGAATTTCAAGTTGTTGTTGCTAGTTGATGACTCCTGATAGATCGATCGAATTTATCTCGTTTTAGTACTAAAATAATATGAATGTTTTGAACCTCAACTATTGTGTTGCAATGTCTACTCAAAGATAGGAAGTGTAGAAAGTATAGAAAATTTATATATTGTTAAAGAGTTGAAATATAATGGTTTGCGAATTTGTTTTAAAGAAAGTATGTAAAAGATGGAAATTTAGTTTTGAAAGTTCCGAAAATAATTTAAGTTTATTAAAATGAAAATATATGAGTATTAATAATCTTAGAGCCTAACAATCGAAAGAGTACCTATCTATTCCCGAATGAGTAGTTTTCTCGTTCCTTTCCCTCTCTGAAAGGGTAAGAAATTTAACCAAAAAGTAAAATTAATAATGATAGGAACGTTGGCCAACGCGAGACGTGCTTTGACAGACTCTAAATATGTATAATAGGAGAGGGGCAACTTAGTGACTCAAAATTAACTTTTTACTCTGCAGACTGTCAGAAAGACGGTTAAGGTGTGACCAAAGTATATTTTCTAAGCGTTTGGTATTAATTATGACTGATTACTCAACAATTTACAGTAAAATGTTTGTTTTAAGATATGTAAGTTTGATAGATAAGTAAGAATGACTTGTAAGAGTGATAGAAAGAGTAATTTGGTACTTGTGGTTTGAGATTGTGGTGTAGCGGTAAGGTTATCTGAATCGACGGGAGTACGTTTCAGCCCGTGCGACCTCCACGTAATACACTGAGATCTAGGGTCCCAACTAGGTCCAAGTGTATTAACCATATTGACTCTACTCTATAGTTTGGGTTTAGTTATGGATGAGTTTGGTTACTAGGAAGTTTAGTTTCACCTTTAGAGACAACACAGTTGAGGTTCATATCAGATTCATATACAGTATTGTGATTAATTATATAAAGTTCACGATAAATTACAAAAGATCGCATCGAGGGGGTGTTACCCAATGGCCGTAGCCAGCCTGGTAGCTCACATGCTACCAGCCCTCTCAATACGGGAGTGCCTAATATTCCCGCAAGGCGTAGGCGTGGCCTTACGCCTTGCTGGAGTATTACGATATCACTTTTGGAAAAGACTATTATGAAGGCAAAATTACGTTGTTATAATAAGTTATATGGGCAAGTTCTATGTTGTTAATCTCTGCACGAGACCAAGTTTTCAACGTATCGCGGGCCGGTCCTTGCGCAGCCCTGGCCTGCACAAATGACCGTGGAGATGCTCTTCGCGGGCTTTTGGTAAAGACTGTAACCAGCCTGTGAGCGGATGCCGCGCGATATTGAGATCCATCTTGAACCTTCTGAAGCAAACGAAATAAATATATAAGAATAGAAAATATATACAAAATACCCTAAACTTCCCAAATGGTGATGTCCTTGGAGTGACTCTCACAGAGCAACGGAAAGGTTAAACATATGAAACTTTATATCCAGGATAACATAATATATAAAGAAAAAAATGTCATACTATAATTGGCCGATCGGCCCAGCGTATAGAAGCGTTGCCTCATAATCTCGAGGTCGATGGTTCGAATCCGCCCCGAAGAAAGAAATCTTGCAAATTATGGATCCGCCGCCTCCGATCCCCAGGTGCTGTGCAATGTACTCTCCCTCTGGCTCCCTCGTCTCACTTCATCTTCCAAATATCTGTGATCTCTTGTCTAGTAAAGTATGAATAAACAATCTTTATAAACTAACAAGACTAGAGCAATTTCAGAGCGACGCAGGAAATGCCCGCAAAATAAGCCTGCGTTGATGTAGCTGATGTGCAGTTGATACGCAGGCAGATATTTCGTTTCGAAACAGAGACATGGCGCGAATTCAAACGTAAATTGAAACGCAATTAAGTTGGGTGAGAAAAATAAAAGATATAATTTGTTTTAAAACCTACACTGCAATCGCCGTTTGTAGTTATCGTGCCGCGACGATGCTTTACCTTCAAAAGTGCAACTTTTGCAATTTTACGCAGACGAAATAACTTTTTTTTCTCAGTCCGTTATTGCGGTACGTTAACTACAAACGGCGCTTGCAGTCTAGGTTTTAAAACAGACTATATTTCCAGCACTTACTTAGTGCCTTAAGTGCGTTAGGTTCAAATAATCTTTATATGCTCAACAGCCAAGCCGAGTCCGCCTAGGGAGATGACTATAAATGGAAGAAAGAGAGGAAGAACGAAGCTCTTCCGACATCTACAAGGATGCCCAGAACTTATGTTATATGTGGTAAACTCATATATGCATATCTTAAGTCCTCAGTATTCCTTAAATAAAGATCAGACATATACCTAACATCAGCTACAACTTCTAAGTTAGGTTCATTTTATGGGATTCCGGTTCCGCAAGGGCACCCAGCGTTAGCGATGTAAAGGGCTCATAATAAAAACAAACTTTTTTATACTAATTTAGCCAATTATTAAATCAATTAATTACACTATGAATATGAATAGCCAATCGATTATTACTTTGGTTAGCTTAAGCTAGTAGATAGTTTAATCAAAGGTGGTTATCCGACCGGCCCGGTCTGGTTTTCAAAATTTCAGGCCGGACCGGCTCTGAGTTTAATAGACCTTTATAAATTGATCCTGTGCGTGAGATACATTCTCTGGGCCTTGATTGCTCCATTACGACGATACGATTATTATTTATTATTATTTATTCCGTATATCGATGTTATTACTTGACGGATGTTCGTTATTCTTTCCATCTTTGGGGCAGCTAGAAGTCGATTTTGCGGAAACATTCAAGCATACATTCCACGGTTGCGCAATCCGGCTTGGGACGGAGGGAGGGATCGAACCCACAACCTTTCCTCCTCCCGCATTCATAGGTCGGCGTGCTACCATCTGAGCTACTACGACGACTTGATAAACTATAATAATTAGGGAATAATCAAGGCTAACGGTGAATGATCATAGTAGCGAGTCTCATCATAACCCGAAATCAGGGCTGAGAAGACCGGTCAGCACGTTTTGCCTCTTACATTCTTCTTTCTTGAAAACGGTGATAAAAACTTCTGCCGAAAAACAATTTATTTGTAGGTTTTGTTAAAAGTTGCAAAAAGTAGGCGTTGTGGCCCATTGGTTAGAAGCTGTGCCTCGTAAACTAGATTTCGATGGTTCGAATACCCCCCGAAGAAAGAATTCTTGTAAATTTTTTCTGATTCGCCGCCTCCATTCCCTGGGTGCTGTGCTGTGCAGTCCCGCTTCCTCTGGTTCCCTCGTCTCATTTTTTCGCTACAAACTCTGTGATCTCGTGTTTCGTAAAAATGAATAAACACAAAAAATTAATTTATTAATACAGATCATCTACAGCAAAATAGTAGTTGGAAACACAATTATTTCTTAATCCTTACAAGCCATCACTGAAGTAATTTTTCCCTTTTTATAACTGAATTTAACTCTTTCAATGGGTTTTGCAGGGAAGCCAACGCTGTTTGTCTCATCTCGAGTATAGTTGCTGTGCATGTTGTTCATTGTAAACTAAATACAGAGATTGTATAGTCTATCTCAAGACCTAGGTTTCCAGTGCGGTATCACGAGCGGGGTGCAGTGTTATAAAAAATGTTGCACTTATGGAGAAAACGCACCGCGTCGACCGATTTTACATTCATTTTTTTCAAAACTACTGTGCTGGAAACCTAGGTCTTGAGATCGACTTTAGATTTTGTTTGTCCTATTTTTATTACACCTAATTTAACTTTTGTTCTGCTGCATGAAGAACGACTAAAACCTGCGCTAGCAAAAAGATTGTTATTATGAAACGATCAATAAAGTTAAATTAATTTTTATTTAAGTTATAATATATTCTGATTCAAGATGAATAATGGAGTGCTACTTGCGTATTTTAAGGAAATTTTGCGTATATTTTCGGTTTTCGAATACGTTCAGAGCCATTTTCAACGAGATTCTTTTTTACACTCCATTATTACTCTAGAATCATACTGTACTTACATATAACGTTTCTCCAAAGTACCATAAACTGCCTACATTACCAGTAGGTTTCCATGTATCATTAAGATAGGGATGGCTGTTATATATATAGTCTTTCGTTATTGTGCTCCCCTAAAAACGTAACAGATTCTTTTGAGCTTCTGAGAGCGAATTTATGAACCATTCTATTTTTCACAGTTCCCAAAGAAACCATTTTAACAGCCATCGTCTATAAAAGACAGTTGAAAAACAAACTGTTTGACTACAATCTTTTGAAATCTTTAAAAAACTGTTTAACCCTCAAAAATACCTACAAACATGCGAATAAATCACTTGGCCGCTATCAATTCTGAGTTTATTTGAGGAATTACTGGATTACGGGTTCCTTAACTTCTATAGATTTCTATTAGAGATGGGCATTTTGGGCTGGATCCAATCCAGCCTAGCCCATCCCTAGCATATACAATTCTGAGCCCAGCCCACCCTAAACTCCCGTCTTTGAATGAATAAGCGCTCACTTTGCCCTGGCCAGCTGCTTATCTCTAGTTTCTATGGTCATTTTAGTTACAAAAGTAGAAATTTAGCTAGAATAAGGCGCTCTGGTCTTTTATGGATGGATCCTTTGAGACCAACCGTCCCTAAACCCTTTTTCAATTTTTAGACTCACTTGATTTTCTTCATATTTGACGTTAAACACTTCGCTTTGTATTCCACTGTGTAATATTATCAGGCAAGGCCTAAAGTACGTAAAGTAGTCTAAAATAATAAAGTATTGTACACTCTTTGCATTTGTTCAATGAGCCAATTCTTTGAAATTTTAACCTAAACCTTGCCCTAATTTCCTTTGGCCTATGGTTACATAGAAGCTTTGCCTCCTAATCTAGGGATCGATGGATTAAATCCTCCGAAGACAGAATCCTCCGCACTCTGGTTGTTTTGCTAAAACTTCTCGTTGCCCTAATTTCCTTCATCTCGCATCCTCTCACCAATCAGTGTTGCTCATATAAAAGGCCGACCCGAGCCTAGTTTTTCAAGGGGCGGAGCTAGTCTGGGCCTGATCGGGCCGGTGACGTCATTTTAAAGGCGAAAAGATTAATTTGGAAGCATTTAAAAAATGCATTTTATGAGCAAGATCTATGTTGTTAATATCTGCCAAGGCCCAAGTTTTTAAAATGAGCCGGCGTGCGCTCAGCCCTGGCCCCAATCATCTATGATCCATTTTTTTTGTAAAAATTTATATCAGTATTTTGTTTTTGTAAATCAAAAAATATTGTAAAGACGCATTGACAAGCTCACCCATCAATAACAAAGAACAACTTCTCCATGGGAGCAAGTGCGTAGTTCAAGGTTCTCTTAATAGCTGTATTAAAGAAGCCAGCTATTATATATTCAAGGACTGTATTCATTACAAAGTTGGACAAAAGGTTGAACCTTTTATATCGAAAAACAATATTGTCATGTCAACTTTTTACGCTAATTTGGATCCAAAGCCCCATTTTGTCGATTTCTCAAATTGGGGCAAACTTCAATTTTTATATAGATCGGAAAAATTCTAAAATCTGACATCAACTTTAAAATAGTCCCCATATGTCCTTTAAGTTATCAAGTTGTTTTGATTGATGATTCATGTCCCAAATCAAAAAAAGCAAAAGTTGCTTTTTTGCCAAACTTTCGGGAAACTCGCCCCGCCCGGCCTGAAATTTTGAAACCCAGGTCGGGCCGGCCGGATAACCACCTCTGGCCTATGTAGGAGATGAGAAAATTAGGTTTTAAACCATTAACGCCGAGTTCAGTTTACACTGGAGCAACTAAACAATTCACTTACTTACATGTTGCTGAAGTGATAAAGTCACAAAAGTGAAGAATAAGAATAACTTAATTAAGTTGCCAAACATAATCACAGACTCTAAATAGTGTGAATAGTAATGTTCAGCACAAAAGGTTTTATAACTATTATATGTAATAATTCTAGTCAATTTATATACTGTTTTTAACCATTATTAAATATTGATTTCACCTAAAAATTTCCCATTTTAACACCGTTAAAAGTTATGGGTTTTGTTTTTGGTGGGTGGGGTTCAGAAAAAATCATTACGGAACAATCAAAACTAACAGACAACCCGAAAAATGTAACCTCGGAGAATTTTCCCTCAGTGCAAAAGTAAAGTGTTTTAAAGTATATTATTTCCTGTATCACTCGTATCACACAATAACTGTAGATTTCTTCGCCGCAGGGCTTTGGGCATTCATTCCGGAATCTTCTGAGCAACGACAGCTCCTTTCTAACATTCAGTCTTCGGATGCATGAAAAATAGGATAAATAAGCTGCTGGTTCACCCAAGCGTTCTACAGCTACGGGAAGTCGAAATCCTTTGTTTAAAGTTCATTTGATCGAGAATATTCGCCAGTTTTTTGAATAACACAGGGATCGGTAATGTGGCCTTAAAGACACAACAGATCGTTTACAATTCTTTTAAACCACTGGGGTTCTAACCCCAATGTTCTCTATCGATCCGAATTACATAGCTTTTATAAGACATGAAAAGTTTAGAAGGTAATTAGCTCGTGTAAACTAGTCTAGGTTTTTGTGATCATACTTTATGTTTATAGCGAAGCTCTGTGGGTTCGACTCTCCGTAGCTGCAAAAGGCTTGCGAAATCAGAAGCATATTTATCCCATGTTTCATGCCCCGAAAACTGAATGTAAAATGCTCAGAAGATTACGGAATGAATTGGCGAAGACCTGTCTTGAAGACATCTGCCATTATTGTGATGCGAGTCATAAAGGAACTGAAAATATTGTTTTAAGTTCAAATATTTTGTGATATTTAGTGAAAAACGGGCTAGTTGGAATATATCAACAACATTTTGATAATTTCCTTAACTCTCTTTAATTGATACGTATAAATATACTTAGAGCGCACTTGGATTTAGATTATAAATTATAGCCGCCGACGGCTAGCATTTCGTTGTTTCTACGTAATTGCTTGTTAATTTTATAAGACGCCAGCTATGTATAAAATATCAACGACACTTCATACACAATAATTTTACATCCAATTCTTTACTTTAGTTTTAGTTAGGGCTAGGAAAAGGCATTTCGGCACTGGCCAGGCCCCGGCTTTTTTTACAAAAGTACAATCCTCCTCCGAAACTACGAGTATCAACGCTAACGAATGACAAAGGATAATTTTCTGTTTTTTACTGTTTAGGAATAAGTTATGATACTTCTGATAGTCTCTGCATGTTATGGAATACCAACCATATTCATCTATGTTTTGGTTGCACGTGCTATTTATACAACCAGAGAGATTCTCAGTGGCGACTTTTGTCGTATTTTTATGTTTACTGGAATTTGTGTGAGTTTTAGTAGAAAAAACTATTTTACTATAGTCGACGACGAGGTTTATGCAAGGGTATACGGTCGGGCTACTCGAGCTGCAAACTCATTAGGGCAGACTTTGCCAATGGTTCGCAATAGCGGATGCAGTCAAAAATAGCTTAAAATAGTTCAGCCGATAACATTTATAATAGAATGCAATATCCTATACAAATGTAATGATTACTATAAGAATTCCTTCATCTATTGCTTCTGATTCCTTTATGGCTCCGTTTTACTACAATATGCCAAGATGGTTTTGGACAATGGTTGGTTCGCGAAATATTTGTTTTGTAACATCGGCAAATAGGAAAGTCAAAATATGGACTGTTACACCGTAGGCGTATAGTCGGCGGCCAAGGTTTATGCGAGGGCATACGGTACGAACTGCCAATTTTATTAGAGCGCGGCCGTGCAATGACGCGCGAAAACGCGGACTAGTTAATGATGTAATGTACAACACAACATCTAACTCATTTTTCAGAAACAATTAATTTATTTTAGTGAATATAACTATTTTGCGCGTTGTAAAATGAGCACTCACACCTTTAACTGTACCAGCACTAGGGTGGGCAATCTGTAAGGGTTTTGAAAAAAGAACGGTAAACTGGTTACCGTACCGTTTGCCCAACCTAACCAGCCCTATGGTTATGCCCACCAGCCTCCAGAGTTGCCGGAGCAGTTGAGAATAGTTGCCCGGGCAGGCTAAAAACTGCCCTGACGTTTCTCTACTATGGCCACAGGCATGTGCAAAACAGTCATTTGAAAATAACATAGGGAGGAACGGTCAAAAATGGCATATATTATAAATATCGTTTTCTTTCAGTGCAACTTTCTAATACCATATTTCTTCTTTGTTCAATTTCTTAACGTATTTCTAATATCTCTCAATAGATTCACTAGTATACTATTTCCAATGATACATAGCTTCCCGTTGAATCATACAAGGGTAAGCAAATTTTAGGCCTAAATAAATAAAATATGTGGAAAAAGTGTGTATCATGGGGGTTCGAAGCAAACATATTTTATTTTATTTTAGTTTTGGGCTCGGTCTATTTGGATTATATTTTTTCTTATTATTGTATGTCCTATTCCTCTGCTTAAACTATATATTCCAACAACTTTCTATTTTGTCGGAAACAACCAAACAGAAGCTATTGTGGTCAAATACACGAATGTTTGTTCAATCTTTTCTTGTTTTAGCAAAATGAGTATTTATTTTTACTCCCTTCGCTGGTATAGTCAGCGTCAAGAATAATAATATGTAAAGAATTCAACGCTCGTCTGAGCCCAAAACTAAAATAAAATAAAATATGTTTGCTTCGAACCCCCATGATACACACTCTTTCCACATATTTTATTTATTTAGGC